>QEOQ01000226.1:1793278-1830540 GCA_010279815.1 Brachionus plicatilis
AGAGATGCTAATTCACACTAAAATTAAACATTTTTTAATTATTTTTTGTTTCTGTAAAATATTTGATTGTGGCAAAATATCATCGAAGAAAAAAATTTTGAATTTTTTTTAAAAAAATTTTTATTCTAAGTAAAATTAAAGAAAAATAAATTTCGTTAAAAATTTTTTGCTATTTAATGTTTCTTTTAAATATTTGATTGTGGCAAAATATTATCGAAGAATAAAATTTTGAATTTGAATTTTTTTTAAAATAATTTTTCTTATTAAAATTAAAGAATTTAAATTTCGGCCTTTTTTTTTAAATTGTTGATATTTCACTTTTGGAATTTTACGGTGATTTTTGGCAAAAAAGAGATGCTAATTCACACTAAAATTAAACATTTTTAAATTATTTTATTTTCCTATTAAATATTTGATTGATTTGAAAGGAAGCACAAATAAATGATACAAAATAAAATTGGCTAAATATGATCAAAGAAAAAAATTTTGAATTTGAATTTTTTAGAATAATTTTATTGTTAGTTAAATTGAAGAAAATTAAATTTCGACTTTTGGATTATTCGGTGATATTTGGTAAAATTTTTTCAAATCACCGCTAATTGATTTTATGCTAATTTTCCCTTAATTTTAACAATTTCTATATTTTTTAAGATTTTCGTTTTTTTCTGTAGTTTTAAATTATCAATTTATTATATTGACATAGCTCCTCCATTTTTGCCCCATGCCCGCTTTTTAGACAAATGACAAGGTTGTTTTTTAAAAGAAGTTTTTTTTGCTGCGTAATTGTCCACTATTAAATCAAAAATAAATATTTAAATTTTGTCCAAGCAAAATTTTTATATTAAAAAATTCAAAAATTTTCAAATTTTTCCAAGATTAAAAAGATTTTTTTTCGATTTTTTTGGTAAACTTTTAATTGTTCACTTTTAGTAAAAAAAAAAGAGATGCTAAATAGATAAAATAAATGTTAACTTTAAAATTATCAATTTATTATTTTGATTTAAAAGCTTTTATTTTTCATCTTTTGAAATATAATAAATAAATTTTTAAACACAGTTCTTTTTGTGCATAATTGTCCAGCATTACATATCAGGTCACCCCAAATATTTAATAATTAAAAATAAAGAGATAATTAAAATTCATGCCAAATAGAGCGCAAATTTACGCTAATTTTGAACATTTTTTTTGAACTTATTATCTTAGACTGAATGTCATTAAAAATTAACAAAAATAGACAAGGTGTATGATTTTGGAAGACAAGTGAACCAAAACGTCTGGTTAGATTTTAGAGGATAATTGTTTTGGTGCAAATTTTTAATCTTGTGTGTGCGGCCTATAATTTAATTTGAAAATATGTAGGTTAATGACGGATTTGAGTTTGTGTATCGCGTTTTATCGGCCCACTAAACATATTAAAAAATTTAATTTGATTTTATGAAAATTTAACAAGTCTTTGTTTATCAACAAATAGTGCAAAAAAATATTTTTTTTTGATTAATTACTAAATAAATAAAGTAAATAATAAATAAAAAAATAATTGATTTTCAAATTAATTTTGCTTCAAGTTATTTTGATTAGAATAAAAATTGCTATTTATTTTTGTTATTTATTATAATTTTAATGCTAGATTTAATTAAGTGCCTTGTTTAAATTAAGATCTTGATAACAAAATAAAAAAAACGATAATTTTTAAAATACTCGTAGATATTAACTCAAATAAAAATTTAAAAAGCCCTATTTTATTATCGAAAAATTAAATATCTAGGGAGCGAACTCATCTCATTAAATTTCCAAAAATTAAAAAAGATATAAAATTTTCTAGTTGTTTAATAAAAATAAAACAGATTAATCCCATTTCTAAATATTTGAGAGTCTCTTAGACTTGAGTTTTTCGATTTGAATAAAAATATTTTTGAAATAGCGAGCAAATTAAAACAATTAACAAATTTATTTTATTTCTAGCTTTATCAACGATAGTCTTTATTTATCATAAAAAAAAACAACAGCGATCTTTGATTTCATAATTTCTTTATTTTAATTCAAGACTTTTTAAACATTTTTCAATTGAATCTTTTAACATTTTTTCAGTTAAACTTATTGTTTTTTTTAAGGAGTATACAAATTTTATTTATTTGAAAAAAAGCTGCAAAAATATTGTATTCATAAAATCTTATAAAATAAATAAACCAAAGTCTTTTCTTTGATATTTCATTTTTATCAAACAACCTTTATTCAAGTCGGGCATCAAAAAAATTGAATTTTTAAATTAACACATAAACAAAAAATAAATCCTAAATAAAGATTAATCGTAGCAAACAATTGTGATTTAAAGAAAGAAAAATATTTAATCGCATAAAATTTTCATTATTTTTTATTTTTTTTTATTTACCAAATGTTAAAACCATGGCATCTTATTTAATAATTTGTGGAAAAATTAAAATTTCAATGGTGTGAACACCTTCAATTACGCTTAATTACTAATTTGAGTTTGTTCATAAAAAGTGATGCATATAAATCAAAATTAATATTTTAAATAAATAACAATAAATAAAAAAATAACTCCTTTTGTAAACTTTTATTTTCATATTCTTTTTTATTAATTTATAATTCGAATTAATTATAATTAAAAATTAGGATGAAAAAAATAAATTAATTAGTATTCTTAGATTTCAATATTTGCTTACTTGAGTATTTATCTATAAATTCTAGCCAACTCACAGTGATTCGGCCAAGCAAAAGTTCTTGCCAAAATTCAAAAACGACATTTCCCCTATTCAAATCCAGATCTAAGGAGAAAAAATCTTTCTCTATCAGAATATGAAATTATATTTTGACTTACCCAAGTAAAAACCAAAAATCAATTGACTCAAAGTTGAAAAGAAAAAATATAAAAATTTTATGCTTTTTTTGAATTAAATTATCTCACGAACAAAAATAATATCTGCATCGTTTTTTTTTAGATATTTGAATCTAGGTTTCTTTTTCGATTGTATCAAAATATTTGATTTAAATCACGTTTTTTCTTGATTTTTGATCAAATATAAGTTTTTTGGAATTTGGTGGAATGGGTTCTACATATTTTTCTCTAAAAACTACAATCATACAGCTAATAATAAAAAAAATTGTTTGCACATATTTGCACATAGCGGAGAAAACTTAGCCCAAAGATGCCTTTTTTTAAATAAAATTAAAAAAAAATCGATTCTTTTCGATTTTAATTGTCAATTCAAAATCTAGGGTTCCAAAAATCTAATTTTATATTTAATAATTAATAATTTTAATTTAAATAATTGAAATTTAAATAATTTTGGCAAAAATCGACTTTTTCTAAATCACTGTGCAATCGCAAAATCGATAAATATATTTATCGATTTTTCATTAGAAATTTTAATATTAAATTTATTTTTTCATTAATTAAAATAATATTCAACTCACCAGCTATAAAAAAATGGTTTCTTATAATGTCTGTAATGATTTACACCCGGAGTTATTTATGTATAACTATGACAGGTGTTTTTTCAAAGAAATGTCCTTATTTATTGAAAAAAAATAATTTATTGAAACCTTTGGGTCCATTTTTGCCAGACAAACACTGGAAAATTTTGTAACCAATTGCTTTAGATTTTCGTCCTTTCAATCATTATTAAAAAATTGATTATTGATTTCAGTAAAAAAGATTTATGAAATAGTTTGAAAACAAAAAATTTAAATAAATTTTTGTTGATTACTAATTGTCTCGGTTTTTCTAGATTACAAGCAGAATTGCTTTTCTAAATTAGTAATTTTTTCCCCCTTTATCACTTAAAAATTATTAAAAATTTTCTAAAATTCATTAATTAAAATTTACTCGCTTATTAAATTTTTTTATATAAATTTTGATTAAATATCTAATACATTCTTCAATGTTTTTCAATGTGCATTTAAGAACAGAGTCATCCGAATTTTGTTTAACATTATTCTAGTTATTATTTTGAAAATAAAAATAATGCGTGAATTTTTTTGCTAAAATACTTAAGTTATTTGTTCAAACACCCAAGACCCCAATCTCCCAAAATTTGATCCCATGAAAAAAAATAGTTTTTTTATTCCTAATTATTGGTATGTGAAATTTTTTCGGCTTTGGTGCCGAAAGTTTTTGATAAGATCACCTGGCTAAATATCCCAGAAATATTAATTAATTTATCTTATCTATTAATAATTAATTTATTTTAGATACCCATTGAATCTAAAAATCTGAGAATTTTTTAAACATATTTTTAAGATCCCTAATTCTGCATTTAATCTTAGAACGATTTCTAGTATAATTTTTGACTAATAAATATTTCCTTTTTTTACCCTAAAAGCAGATCATAAACAATAGCAGCGATGTAGCCAGAGAGGGGCTGATGAGTGCTCAGGTCTCCCTATCCAAAAATTAAAGGTATTGAGTCATCTTTTAAAAGTTGTTTTCATCAAAAAAAGTCATAATTTGCTGGTAAGTTGTAATTTAAAAACGAAATAAAAAAATCTTTTTCATTCATTTGTCTTTAAATTATATAAATTAAATAAATATTTTTTATTAAATATTAATAAATATATTGAATATTTTTGTTGGTAAATTCCATCAAATCAAATATTTTGTTCTTAAAATTTGTTTCCAGTTCGAAACACCATTTGAAATCTCGAGCTAAACTGACCTGAACTGTGGTCAGTTATGCTAAGAGTCTAATAACCCCCATTCGGATTCTATCAATCTTTGAATTAAGATTTTTGAATTAAATCAAAGCTGTTAAATCTATTCACAATTATTTTTATAAATTTATTCTATGAGTATCTATCTGATAGTGTTGGGCGGCGGCCAAAAATTTGGACCGCTGAGTTGGCCGGCCAAAACATAGACGGACGGCCAAATGTACGGCCAGCCCTAACACGGACGGCCACTTTGGCGGCCAGACCGGCGGCCAAAAATTTGGACCGCGAAGTTGGCTGGCCAAAACAAAGACGGACGGCCAAATGTACGACCAAACTTAAAACGGACGGCCACTTTGGCGGTCAGATAAAATCAGCGGTAAAAAATTTCTGTGAAAAAATTTTTGATGTTCTTTTAAGTTTTTAATTTAAAGAATCGAAAAATTTTCAAAAATTTAGCTTTTTCAAGAAATAATTCAAAAATTTAGCTTTTTTTGGCCGGCCAACTTCGCGGTCCTAATTTTTGGCCGCCGGTCTGGCAGCCAAAGTGGCCGTCCGTTTTAGGGCTGGCCGTACATTTGGCCGTCCGTCTATGTTTTGGCCGGCCAACTCAGCGGTCCTAATATTTGGCCGCCGGCCTGGCCGCCAAAGTGGCCGTCCGCCTTTATTGCCGTCCGTCTAGGCGGTCTTGTTCGTGGTTTAAAAAATTTTTGGCCGCATCAATGGCCGTTTGTACGGTTCCCAACACTACTATCTGAGAGCAATAAAAATTTTTTAAGAAAACTACATTTTATTAGATTTAATTTACTTTAATTTAAATGTTATAAAATTTCTAAAATATTTAAAATTAGAGCGTCTGAAACTACGCTTTATGATTTGTAGTGATTAAATCGAATATGCAAATTCGAACCGATATTCGAATAAGTAGCAATTCGAATGAAAATTAGACTTGAATACTATTTTTGAAAATAAATATTTTTGAATAACATACTTGAAAATTAATTTATTTAAATTGAAAATTAGATCTCTTAAGTATTCGAATTAAAATTTAAAAATTTTAAATTTTAAATTCAGATAAAAAACCGAATATAATAAATACTCGATTTAATATTTGAAAATAAAAATTGATCAAAAAAATAATTGAAATAAAAAAATTTAAATTAAAAAAGAATTCATAAAATAAATTGAATTTCAATTCAACTTAAATACTAAAATTGTTCCAGATTTTCACGAGTCAGCAAAACTTTTCTAAAATTTTCTGGATTTTCTGGAAAGTCCCATCTACCTTATCCGGCACCAGAAAAAAAGTTTTTTGACAAAACCAACGATACAAGAGTAAAAAAAATAACTGTTCAAATACTTAATTTTTCAAACAATTTATTCAAATTTTAATATTTTTAAATTTTTGGTTAAATTTTTCTAAAATTCAAGTTTTTTTTTTAAATTTAAAAATAAAAATTTATCTAAAATAAATTCAAATTTATTTTATATTCAAGATTTTATTCGAATAACCTATTTTTTCAATATTCTTTTCAAATTTTGTATTTATTCAAATTTAAATTTGTGTCCAAAAAACTAATTCGATTTCATCACTAATGATTTGTAGCACTAAATTTAAATCATAAAAAAAAAATTTAAAAAAAAATTTTAAAATTTATTCAAACAAAAATTAAAAACTTTAAGAAAATTAAGATTAGGAACTAATGATGCCATTTGCTTGGCAAATTTAACTTCAAGCAAACAGTTTTAAAAGCTAAATATGCTCGTAAGCTTACTAGTTGGTAAACGTGCTGAACATTTGTTAAAAAACTACTGTCTGAGCTCAATTGTGAATGAGCGTCTTTAAAATCGACTTGAACAAAAACATAGAAAAAAAAAAAATAAAAAACAGAATTGCACATCTACTAGAAATTTTTTAAACTTCTTATAAATAAAAGAATCCCATTGTAAAATTTCCATATTAATAGGTTAAAACCCGCAGATAATAAATAGTAATGCCACCCAAGAAAGCCGATCAAAACTCAAATGTACGCAAGCCCATAATTGGTCGTTTGGGCACCAATTTAAAAATGGGCATTGTCGGCTTACCCAATGTAGGAAAGAGCACCTTTTTTAACATTTTGACCAAGCTTCAAGCAGCAGCTGAAAACTTTCCCTTTTGCACAATCGACCCAAATGAAGGACGCGTCCCGGTGCCGGACTCCAGGTTCGACTTTCTGTGCGAAAAATACAAACCAGCGAGCAAAGTGCCCGCCTTTCTCAATGTAGTGGACATTGCCGGTCTAGTCAAGGGAGCCAACGAGGGACACGGCTTGGGCAACGCTTTTCTCAGCCACATCAAGGCCTGTGACGGCATCTTTCACATGATCCGCATTTTTGACGATGAAGAAATTGTCCATGTCGAAGGAAATGTCGACCCCATTAGGGACATTGAGATCATCAATGAAGAGCTAAGACTCAAGGACTTGGACTATGTTCAGAAGATCCATGACGAATTGGAGAAAAAAGTGGTCCGTGCCGGGGACAAAACCCTCAAGTTTGAGTTCGAAGTGTTGCACAAAATAGTGGACGTGCTGAAAAATCAGAGCAAGGCTGTGCGCTACCATGACTGGAATGACAAGGAAATAGACATTTTGAACAAGCATCTGATGCTCACCTCAAAGCCAATTGTCTATTTGCTGAACATGAGCGAGACTGAGTACATCAAAAAAAAGAACAAATGGTTGCCAAAGATAAAGCAATGGGTTGATGCCAATGATGCCGGAGCGACCATAATTCCGTACAGTGCCGCGTTTGAGTACAAATTGAGCGAGATGGGCGACGATGAGCGCAAAAAGTACTTGGAAGAGAACAACTTGAGCAGTCAGATGGACAAAATAATTGTCACAGGCTACAAGGCCTTGCAGTTGAGCTATTTTTTTACCGCCGGAGAGGACGAGGTTAAGTGCTGGACGATTCAGAATGGCGCCAGAGCGCCCCAGGCTGCCGGTCGCATTCACACTGACTTCGAAAAGGGCTTCATCATGGCTGAGGTTATGAAATTCGAGGACTTCAAGGAGAATGGCACCGAGTCGGCCGTGAAAGCAGCTGGAAAGTATAGACAGCAGGGAAAGCAGTATGTGGTCGAGGATGGTGACATTATATTCTTTAAATTCAATGCTGGTGCTGGTCTTACTGGAGGCAAAAAATAGTCAATTAAATTAATTCAAAATTTAATTTAAATAAATAATTTAAAATTAATCAGAAAAAATTTTTTTTCTACCACGATGAGGCTTAAAATCCTTTCAAAATAAGAGGCAAAAAATAGTCAATTAAATTAATTTAAAATTTTATTTAAATAAATAATTTAAAATTAATCAGAAAAAATTTTTTTCTACCACGATGAGGCTTAAAATCCTCTCAAAATAAGAGGCAAAATTTGAGATTTTATTGTTTGGTTAAGAGATGGGCGGACACGATCATCATCATGCTCCGAGAGTTATCAACTCGGTTATTAGTTACGAAATTCCGGAGCCAGGACACCATGTTGAAGACTTTAAGGCGCCGGATTGGCGTAAATTTCAAGTAAAAAACGCGCCAGAGCTTGTCAAAGTTGAGCAAAAGCTCGCTTCTCTTGGTCTCAAAGATCCATGGCTAAGGTAAATTTATTAGGTGCAAGGCAAAGTGACTTAGTTTTATGTGCTTTTTTGAAGAAATGAAGTATGGCGCTATGACCCACAATTCGGTGCGATTCCAAAGCGAACTTTCATGCTTAAGAACGCCGCTACTGGTCTCAAACTTGGCTTTGCTTTGGCTGTGGGAGTCATTTTATTGGAAACTGGATACAAGAAAGTTTTCGGTAAGGCCGATCATCATGGCCATGGTCATCATTGAGTTAATAGAACCCAAAAATTTCTAGTTTTTTCAGTAATAAATATAGAGTAAATCATAAAAATTTGGTTTTAATAAAAAAAATAATTTTTAATTTAGAATTTATTTTATAAAAATTTATAAATAGTTTATTTAATTAATAAAAAATATTGATAAATTAAATGGGGCATATTGACCCTGTAAATTACATTTATTGAGAGCTACGGTATTTTACTCGATTAAATTAAATTTATAGAAAATGTTTAATATAATTATATATTAAATATAATTTTTAAAATATAATTATAAAATTAATCAATATATAATTAATTTTTAAAATGCAAAATAAAATTTTTTGCCTAAACAATTTTTGTGAATTTTACTATAATTCAATTCAAAATAATAAATCTAACAAAAAAGGAAAGGAATTAAAAAACAATTTTAACTTCCAATGACTAATAGACAACTTTTTGTTTTATTCAACTTTAAAAATTGTCATTTTTTGATTATATTTTTAATTTAAGTTTGTGTTCTTTTCATTTTTTTAAATTTTCATTTTCGTAATTTCTATTTTCCGATTATTCAACTATTCAATTATTCAATTTTTCTTATGTTCAACTTTTAAAATTCCCGAGTTACTTTATTAAATACATTAAAATTCCAAATTGTTTAAATTTTTATAAAAACAATATATAAGATATTTCGATTATTATTTTTGCTGATATTCCCTAACCATCTCATTTTATTTTAGTGTAAAAAATTAAAAAATTGAATAATAGATTTAATGAAATTTAAGTTGTTTAAAATAAATTATTGTCCATGAATGCCACCAATTGAAGCTTTTTGATTGAACATCTGTTAATGTTTTTTAAATCATTGTGAATAAAATTTTATTAGTGTAGTACAAGTCATTTAAAGTAATTCAAATTTTTCTGTTTTTTTAATGCTTTTTATTTAGCTTACTTTTTAAATAAAAATTATATTATATTTTTATTAGTTATATTAATTTATATTTTAAAATTTAATTATAAAATTATCAGATAAAGGGATTAATTAAAAAAATCCTTAAAAGTACAATCAGAAAAATTTACTCTATTTATTAATTTCTTTTATGTATATTTGTCGTCATCAGTTATTTTATTAACTTTTTTTATTCTTTTTTAAAATAGGAACTGGAAATTTTTATAGAAACTCAATTCGGCTGATTTCAAAACAATAAAACATAAAACCTTTTTAAAAAAAAGATAAAATTGTGTGTTGAATGCTTTATTTTAAATAAGTTTCTATACTGATAATTAATTCATTTTAAAATTTCTTTCAAACATTAACAACGAGATAAAATTTACACTTCAGATGATTTGCAGAGACAATGGTTTTGTTATAAAATTAATTAGCAAAATTGAAAGATTTAAATTTTTTTTAATTATTAAAAGAAATTTTTTAATTTTTTCCATTGCATGTTTCGTGTATTAAATTTGGAATTTGTTTCGAATAAATTTTTCAAAAAATATCGTGAATTTACCACTATTAAATTATCGATATTTTAGATAAAATAAGGTTTTATATGATAAATTATATTGCTAAATTATCCAAAAAAATTATCCCTGTAGGTTTGAAAGTTAACTTCAAAAATTTGTTTTGAAATTTGTTTTTAAATCGTTTCATCATTTTGAAAATTTATGTAAGGATTTTTCTAAAAGGTTATTAAAAAGGCATTTGACTGTCAAATTTTCCATCTTTACTCTAAAAAAAGGTAAATTCATTGTATCATAGCCGCTTTTATCTCTAATTTTTCATCTTTTGAAAAATCTAATCATGGAGCCAACTATCTATAAATCTTTATGTTATTGATCTTATTTATTAAGTTTTTTCCATTAAAGTTTGTTAATACAAGCATCCGAAATTTATTAATGGAACAACAAAAAGTTAAAATAGCTTAAAATATGGGTGAGGATTAAAACAAAATAAAGAAAGATTAAAACACAAAAAAAATTTGATTCTTCATAAAAATAATTTTAATATTTTATTTAAAATGATGAAAAACGTATAAAATTAATTTTTTAAATCAAAATTAAATCCCAAAAAAGCAATATAAAAAATTTTAAATCAATAATTTTAATTAAATATTCTGGGTCTACCAGGTTATGTTATCAGCTGATAACATATTTTTTTATCAAACTGGTCACCTCCGGGTTTTTTTATTAGCGGATAACAAAAAATGCTATCAAGAAAAAACATTATCAAATACTTTTGAAAAAATTAAATTTAAAAAATTTAATTATCATAACAAAAATTATTAGAAAAAAATTAAAAATTGTAAAAATGAATTTAGTTTTTTTTACTAGTGCGGGACATATGCAATTTTAAGCCACAGGGGCCTTCCATATATTTCTCACAATCAGGGCATGGTGTTGGATTTCTCTTATCACTTTACATGCGCTTGATTATTTCTTCCAAATCATTTGAGGTTTGAGATTGTTCAAAAGACTGAATTTTATACATTATTGCTTTTTGTTTTACTTTACAGGACTAACTCTCCATTTCTTTGGTCAATTTTTAATTTTTTCTTCTTTGCTTATCATTTGTTTAATCCAAATTTTACTATTTCAAATGTTTCAAAATTTAGTTAACTTTATGTTATTATTTAAAATATTATGTTATGGCATAGGATTAACTATATTAAATAAAAAGATGAAATTTACTAGATATTTTTATCAACTGACAGAAAAAAAGACAAAACACTATAAAAAAACGTTTTTTTTTGGGACTTATAAAAAACTCTGAAAAGAAGTATTAAAAATAACTAAATAAAAATGCTTTTGCTTACATTTATTCAAACAAAAAAATATTTTTTTTTCATTTGTGTGTCACAAACTTTACATTTCTTGATATTTCCGAATCTCTTATGATTAAAATCAATTTTTAATCCTCTAAAATAATAAATTATTTATTTTATCATCTTTCAAAAATGAGTCAGTTTTAATTCAAAATTAATATTCGATTTTTTTTTCCATTCCATGTAGTTATTTAGGCAGCCACATAAATTTTAAGACTTTTATAATAGTCAAGTCTAATGACTTGGTTTGACTTTGACTTTATGACTTTAAAACAACTCTGGTTTAATTTAAGCAAAAGTATTTTTGTTTTTTTATTTTTTATACTTCTTTTGATACTATTTTATTAAATATATGGTTATAGCCATCAAAATTTGGTTTAAAAAAGAAATTATTGGTATTATAATTAGATTAGTGGAAAAGAACTGGATGTGTGATTGAAAATTAAATTTGTGGTTGTTTTATTAAATCAGTGGTATAATTTACTATTTTTGTGATTATAGTTTACTATGGTCCCCATTTTAACTTGTATGTTAATCCGTTGCTACCAGTGAACTGCAAACATTAAAGGGAATTAAACGCTTGGTTGTGAGGAAAATGTTAAATTTTTTAATTTTGTTTTTTGTTGAAGTTTTGTATCTAACTCAACCTAAATAAAATATTGAGTAACTATTATATCTAGTGTTAATTATATCTTGTTAATTAATAAAATTATCTAGTAATTTAATTTTTTTTTCTATGAATGTGTCTATTAAATCTATTATTTAATAATTTTATCAAGGTGTTAAATTTATTATCTGGAAATAATTGTTTTATATAGTACATTTAATACATTTTATCTACTAAGTTCATCTTTTTATAAAGAATACATTAATAGTATGTGTTTTGATATTAGCGATTTTATTTTCACTTTTTCACTATTTTTATTTTTTATAATTAGCTATTTTGAGTCTTGCCGAAAATGTGAACTTTCTGTTCACAAATTTTGTGACCAAAGTAAATTTAAAAAAAAAATTTAATTTTTCGTGAACTAATTTTTTTTATGTGAACATTAATTTAAATGTTAATTTTGATAAAAAAAAATAAAATAAATTGTCAAAAATTATTTTTTAATTTTTATGTTTTTTTGCTATATGTAATTTTACTCCTTTAATATTTTTCATTAATTCTCCACAAATCTCACATGGCACCGGATTGGCATGTTTGCTTAGTGTTTTTTTTACTACATTCAAAGTCTCTTGTGAAGTTGATATTGCAGCCATAGCTCGGGTGTACCAAACTGTTGACGTGTTACTATATTATATAGGCGTGGCTAGGTCCCGGTTATTAGTCCTTTGATATTCATGAGTGTCATGAATCTAGTTGCTAGTTTGTTAGTCTAACTCAATTGATTGATTGCTGGCGCCAAGTTAAGAAATATATAAATATAGTTTAATATAAATAAATAGTGGTGACCCGCTAATAAAAGATCTTGTTACATTTTACAACATTGCTCCTCAAATAAGCGAAGGCCTATTCTGTAAAGGAGTTCCTAAGCCAACTCCAATAGCCACTCTTCTGAAGCCTTAGACAAGTTGTACAAACTGTAAATACCATAATTTATCTAGTCTTACCCTTTAATTTAATAACCAAGTTAATCCACACTACAAAATATAAAATAAATACATAAAAAAAAAAAAACAATAAAATACAAAACCCAGAAAAAATAAAAAAATTTTTTTTTTTTTTTTTTTTTCATATCTTCTCCCTTTCCTCTCTCCTTTTTGATCCAATAAAAAAAAATGTAGGTTGTATGAGGCCTCGCTTCGGAACAACCTTGAGAGATCATCTCTCTAAAATTATCTATCCTCCAAATAGTGGTGATTTGTGTTCTGAAAAGACATTTTTATATCTTTTATACTACCTTTTATACTACCGTAATTTCACACTATTCCCACTAATATGCCAAAGAGATCCAGTCAATCTACTCGGCAACACAAACCAATCTCAGAGATTTCTTTGAAAATTTTTAAATTAATATTTTCAGTCATTATTTTTAATTTCTTTGTAAAATTAATCTTTTGGGATATCAGAGTTGATACATTAGCTTTTTGATTTATTTTTTTTTAAATGAAGCAATTAAATTTTTTAGCTTAATAAAAAAAATAGTTGCAAATTTCAACAAGCATAAAAAAGTAAAGATTTTTAATTTTGTCTTAATTTTAAATTAAAAATTTGGTGAACATTTTTTATTTTATGTGAACTACTTTGGTCACAAAATTTGTGAACAGAAATTTGGTGAACATAAAGTTTACATTTTAGGCAAGACCCGCTATTTTGACACTTATTGATTTTAACATTAGCTAATTTGATCTAGCTATTTTGACCTACTCCCGAATTGCTGAATAATTGAATAAAAAAATATTAAATTGGCCTCTGATTGTTGTTCTAAATGTCTCATGCGAGCCCTTATATTTTGATCAATTTTCTAAAATAATATTAAGGCTAAATTCTTCTTCAATTGATGAGCTGTCAATGGTCCGGCAAGTAAAGTTCTACACAAAAACATCGTCTTATGAAACACTTCACCAAAATCAGCAACAAGGAAAAACATTTTTTTTAATTGATTTGTGGAAAATTGGACTTAAAACCGAGATAATCAAAAATAATAATAGCCTTGAAAAATTAAAAGAGGAGAAAATTCAAAAATTTTCAAAGGCGCAAAATTTAGTTAAACTAGGCAAAATTATTATTTTTAAAATTATTATTTGCATAATTCATTTATGATTTTTTTTCTCAAATTGTTCAATGATCAAATTTTATCTTATCAAATTAGCAACTTTCTTTTCTAAATCACGCAGCTATATTTTTCAGTTAAACAGAAATTTTATTTAGCATTCTGAAATTTTAATAAAATCTCTAAATTTTATTATGAGCCATTTGTAAAAATAATACAAGCAATTTTTTCCTTTTTATTTAATAAAAAATTTGTATTAAATTTGACCATGTCATAAAAAAACTTGTCAAATTTTAAGATTAAAAAAATTTTATTTTGCAAATTAATAAAAAAATTGACTTAATGATTAAATTATTTAAATTGATAATTTAAATTTAGCATTGAAATTGAAAGAAAAAAATAAATAATTTTAAATAGAAAAAAATTAGAAATTGTTCTATACTAAGTCTAAAACTCGAAAAAATTAAAAACCAAACTCGCTGATGGGGCAAAATTCTCAAAAAATGAACATTCTTAATAAGCGTGTTTTTTACAATAGGGCTTGCCTCCTTTGACCGCGAACCCACCGCTCAAAGGCACATTACACTTCTAATAAAAAATAAAAAGAGAAAAATTAAGCAAAAAATTCTCAAAACTCCAAAAAAAACTCACTGAACAAATGAAGCACTCAACGTGCCACTTTTCATTAATTGCTTCCAAAAACTTGTCTCCTGCTTCGATCGGAAACTGGCATCCTGAACACTTGACCGAAAACAAAGCACTAAAATCCCGTTCGCAATAAACCATGCCATCTTCAATATGAAAACTTCCACTACCTATTTTTTGTTTGCTTCAAACTCTAATTAAAAAAGGGGGAAAAAATTTTTTTCAGCCAATTTTACCACTTGGCACAACAAAAGCATTCGGGATGATAGGTCTTGTCCAAAGCGCTACAGCACTCGGCCAAAATGGTGCTATGACATTTATGGCATTTTGGAGCTAGATAGTCAGCATAGTCTTTTTCGCAGTATAATTTTCCATTTTCTTCCACAAATCCCACATCTATCAGGCTCATACAACACGACTGGTTGGCACATATGAAATGATTGGGGCACCAGATTTTACCCACAGCGCTAATGAAAGGTCCGCGTATAATTTGAAAACAACTGGCACACTGAGGCTGATTGGGACCGTGATTGTGATTGTTAAAAATAGCACTGCCCTTGTGACCGCGGTTCACTGCACCTGGCATTCCACGGCTATTCGGCTTAAAGCTTGGCTGCTGGTAGTTGTTCGACTGGTAGGGTTTGAGGGGCGACATCGCCTTAGATGGTTGCTGGTACGGCTTGTATTGTGTTGTGGGTGAGCTCGGACTTAAATTATGTTTATTAATTGAAGTGAGCGGTTTTGGGACAGGTTCTGTTGCCGGGTTTTTTCTCACTTTTTGGGCTTCTTGCAAACAGGTCTGATCAGTTATGTTCATACTGGGTTTTGAAAAAAATTGGGGTTAGAAAAAAGGCAAATTTTAATAGCAGAAAAAATAAAATTATTAAATTAGTCAAATTAATAAATTAAATAGAAAATTAGGGTTGAAAAAAAATAAAAAAAATAAATTAGTTTATTAGTAATTGGGATTAGTGTCGGAGTTGTAACGATACATGTAAGAGTGTCTTCTTTGGCTGAAATTTTTTGAATTGGACGGCTTAAGACTGGTTAAAAAAGAACTGTGGCACAAAGTGTCTCTGCTGACCGACTGGGACCTATTTATTCTAGTTTCATTTTGATCAGTATTTTCTTCAATACTCTCTTGATCTATCAAGTTCACTTTGGACAATCGTCTAGTTGGTCTAGTTGCCAAATTGGCATCTAAGGAAACGCGGCGAACCTCGGTCTTCTTGGTTATTTTGTCAAAGTAGACAAGATCTTTCTCTTTGTCGCCGCTTTCCAGAGCTTCTTGCAGAAGCTTGAAAGACTTGGACTGGGTCAAACTTGGACAATTGGGATCACCTAGCTTGGCAATTTGTTTAGTGAGCTCGTGTTTTCTGGGCGTCCATGACATGCGTCTGGAAACCGGCGGCTCAGGGCTTTTTTTGATCTCATTCCAATTTTCGTCCAGCCTGGGCCTCTCTTCCAAATCACTGGCCTCAATTTTTTTAAGCAATGCAAGTCCGCTGGAAACGGAATGCCTCTTGGACTGGTACTCTTGGCAAACTAGCTTGGGCTTGACTGGCACCGCTTTGTACACATTGTTCTCTTTGTTGTTCTCAACTATGGTGGCCGATTGGAGTTGTATGGGCTCGATTGTTTGAGCCCGCTTGAACGGCCTTGGCTTAGTGGGCAATGGTGGCTTTTGGCAAGAATTTAAAGTGGGCGAAAGTGAATTGGACAGGGAGCTGGGGCTCGAGAGTGACGAGGCCGAGTCTGACAAGCTATGCTTCATTCCGTGCGGGCTAAATCAGGCAAACAAAAGTAAATCATGCAAAAAATCATGCAATTCGACTTGGTGCCAAAAGTCGAATAACATAATAAAAAAAAAAAATACTAAAATAAAAAAAAAGATAACAACTTTTTCATTGTAGTTACTAGAGTTTCAGCTATGTTTTGATTTGAGTACAAGCCCATGGGGCTATTGTACGACTGGGTCAACAATGCTTTGTTGTTGTTCATTTGAATGCCCACCTGAGAGAAAAAAATGAGAAAAAAAAATATTTAAAAAATTTTTATTTTTTGTTTACTTGGGGCGAAGAGCTCGGCACCCGGTTGAAATTGTTGTCCTGGTTCATTAGTCTATGCTGTGGAAAAGCAAAATTAAAGGCGTAATCTTCGGATCGTGGTGCAGCACCTCTAAAATTAAATTAACTTTATCAACCAAAAAAGAATAGAAAATATAAAAAAATAAAATTTATTTTTTCTTATCTTATAATAAAAAAAGAAGATTATTTTGAAAAATTTTGAAATAATTTAAAAAAATTTTATTTTTTGTCGCTGTACCTCTGAATGGTGAGCTCGAGATGGTTGCCCTGCGCTGTTATGGCCTCACGAGCCTGAGAGTGCATGTAGTTCTCGACCATGTGGTTGCCAATGCGCAAAATGTAGTCGCCCGGCTTTACGGACGCCTGGTCCGCAAGACTGTTCGGATGCACCTAATTTAAAAAAATTTAAAAAAAATGGTCAGTGTGATGGATGGGCGCGCAGCTCACTGCCTACCTTTTGTATGACAAACGGACTGTGGAATTCTTTGCCACCTTGGATGACAAAGCCCCACGAGACACCCGCGTCGCTCCGCTGCAGTTTGATGTTCAAAACCTGAACGCTCATTTTCCAAGTCCTTTAAATTTTCAAAATTCAAAATGAATGTACTTAGCTCTACAGAAACTCTAAATTAACAATAAGAAAGCTTTTTAAGCAATGTTCGCAGATACACAATTCAAAGAAGTTCTGATACTGGCAAAGTGCTGAAGCGATTGGTTCGTATTCAAGCTTTTGGGAGCATCTAATCATAATAAGAATTATTCAGAATTGAAAAAAATTGAACTAGTTTGTTTGATTCAGAGTGTTATGTAATTAGCTCTTGCTGAGCTAGATGCCAATGACATCTGAACCAATCAGTCCCAAAAAGAAAAAGAAAACTGCCTCATGATTTTTATCATTACTCTAGCAAAGTTTAAAATGTATCTTTATATCAAAAATTTCTGTTCAATTTTGGTACAAAATCATAATAGAGTTGTAAAAATTTGGTTGTTAAATAAGTTCGAGAGCGAGAGAGAGAGAGAGAGAGAGAGAGAGAGAAAGAGAAATAGAAAGAGAGAGAGAGAGAGAAAAAGCATTAGCTAAACTCAGTTAGAGAGAATATTTTAATTACCAGAATTAATCTAGATCAGCAAGCTATTTAATATGTTTGGTAACCTACGCTTATTAAACATGCTTTAATGCTTGAGTTTAGTTCTTGGCAAAGACTTTCTCAAGAAATCTTTTACATTCAAAAAACCAGCAAGACTGAATGAAAATAAGCGCAATTACACTCTACGGTCTAGTTTAGATTTTTTTAAGAGTTTTAATTTAAAAAATTTTAAAATAAAATTTTTTAGTTTTTTCGAAAATTGAAATTTTAAGAGATTAATTGCTGGGTGAGTTTAGCTGATGGTACTATTGGAAATTGGTTTTGTTCGATCTTTTTTTGATCTACAAAATAATTGATTGATTTACTTGTTATTTTATTTTAGTACAATTAGGAATTTCATTACTTGTAAATTTTTATAAATATTTATAAAATAATTTTTATAAAATTATTATTTAACATAACATTCATTTTTTATTCTAATACAAAAAAATTATAAAAAATTTTTTTTTAATTCAAAATGATCAATTTTGAATAAGCTTTTTGTTAAATTTAGATAAACAATCAAAAGATAGTCATAATTAGACAAAATATGATCTGAAGACGCTGAAGAAAAAAGAAAAATTTTTAAATTATTTTATTTAGATAATAAAAACCGCGTAAAATGGATTAAATATTTTCTAATACTTGATTTCAACTCTTGGCAAAAACTCTCAACTCAAAAACTCTTTCTCAAATAATCTTTTACATTCAAAAAACCAACAAGACTGGATGAAAATAAGCACAATTTCACTCTACGGTCCAGTTTAGATTTTTTTGTTGGGACTTTTAATAAAAATTTTAATTTTGAAAATTTAAATTTTTGACAAATTAGCTGATGGTCCTGTTGGAAATTGATATGTTCCGATCTGTTTAAGGCATATTTAATTTTGTTTGATTATTTATCTAGATAATATTTGATAGATTGATTTATTTATTGTTTTATTGCTGTACAATTTGGCTTTTCAGAACAACAAGAGAATAATCGGAGGATCATTGAGGATTTTAAAATTAAAATGAAAAATTCAATTATTTTTTGGACCTGATCAAAACTTTATTTGCTTTGAAACCCTGTTCGCCAAAATTACTTAATTATTGTGCCAATTTTTCAATTTAAAAATACTGATTTATTATTTTTTCACCGGTATTTCTGAAAAAAAATTTTAACTCCTAAACTTTCATAACTTCTAGTCATTTATAAATAAAAATTGCTATTTATCATAACAATCATTATTTATTCTAATTACAAAATAATTTTTTTTTGATTCCAAAATGATATGATTTAAATAGTCTATATATATTAGACTAAAATATAGAAACAAAAGATGATCATTAACACACAAAAATATGCTCTGAAGTCGCTAAAGAAAACGAATATTCATTAAATTATTTAATTAAAAAAAACAAATTGACTAATGGAACGAAAGATTATAAATTTTATTCTTGCCGAAACCTGGTAGAAAAAAAAGGAGTGGTTTAAAAGAGATAATATTTTTTAAGTACTTAAAAACGTAAACAGAATTTTTAAAAAGCTACCTTTATTATTTTTATAAAAAATTAAATGATCTGTTATCATTAAAATGTGTAATTAATATTGGTGATTTTTCAGAAATTCTGCTAAATTGTTAAATAAAACGCTCATCGATTCGTGAGATAAACTCTAAATTTTTTGGTTAACAAGTTTTTTAAAATAAATAATTTTTTTTTGTTGAAAATAAAATTCTCATATTTTTTTTACAAAAAGCCTTAAATTGTTTTCGTAAACTGTCAACATTTAATGTATCAGCTAAATCCAGTGGTGGTTAAAAAATAGAAAATTATACAGAAAAAATAAATTTTAATTTTTTAATTACGGTAAAACCTTGCAAACTACCTCGAGTTTAAAGGCTGTAAATAGCCATTAACCACCTACCAAAAAATTTACTATAACTCCGGGGTTAAGAAAAAATAATTTAAAAAATCCTTATAATTTTTAAAGCTATTTTTATCGAAACCCCAGTGCGCTTTTGAATTATTTTATTATTCTCATGGGATTAAGTTTTTTTAAATTATGCACTCATTAGCTTCAAATGTTTTTTTACAGACACAATTAAGCTGAGTAAAAATTTTAATTTTTTGAAAATTAAAGGATGAGGCCAGAGTTCGTATAGCGAATCTGAAATTTAAACAGATTGATTTTTTAATGCGTTCAATTTTTTTATTTTTTACCATTTAGATTAATAAATTTTTAAAATTTTAACCTATAACTAATCAGTTTTTTTATAATTAGGAGCACAAGCTTTTCAATAATTTTTTTCTGCATTATTTTTAATAAGAAACTCATTAGTCAAAATCAAAAATTCTCAGATATAAATATTTTTGAAAATCTTTAATTATTTCTATGTAAAAAGTCAAGATCTGTTCCATAAAACGGTTAAAAACTGTAATTGTAGTAGTACTAGTAGTAGTAGTTTCCTTTCTTTCTTTGTTCAATATCAAACATTTCTCTGTCGATACCCGCTTTAAAGCCATTAACTTTCCTTGATTTGACAACACTTTGCGGTACAGTACTCCATTTTGAAACCACTCTGTTGGTCAGAAAGTTATATCTTGATGTAGCTTGTTTGCAAATTTCTTTCTCTAGCTTCATGTTATACTTTCTTCTTAGGTTCAGATTCAAACTTGTAGACAGGTTCACACCTTTCATTATGTTAGTCTTCTCATGACGGTTGACCATTTTGGACATTTCAATAAGATCTCCTCTTGTTCTGCGGTCTTCTAAGCTCATTAAGTCCAAAGTCATTAGTCTTGGTACGACTTTTCTTTCAAACATTGGACTAGCTTCGTTGCTCTGCTTTGGACTCTTTCGATAGTGTTGATGTTAGCTTTCGTTGAAGGGTTCCAAATACTTACAGCGTATTCAAGATGCTATGCATAAAATTCTAAAAGTTTCTTTCTCCAAACATACGAACGCATTCTTAATTTGATCAATACTTTGTTGGCTTTAGATGCCGCAGATGAACATTGTTTGTTCCATTTTTTGACACAACAACACCGAGGTCCTTTTATTCAACAGTTTCTTTAAGTGTCACTGCCCCATCCAAGATTGGAACTTTTTATCCAGTTTTATTCCTATTTCGACCAATATACATTGTTTTACACTTTAATACATTCAGTTCAGTAGACCATTTTGTTTTTTAGTTACTAAATTCGACGAGATCATTTTGAAGATGAGTCGATCCAAATTCATTTTTATTAAAACACCCAATATTTTCAAGTCGTCTGCATATGATAGACATGGACTTTGAATTGAATCCAGTAGATCATTTATGTATATAACGTACAAAATTAGGCCCAAAGCCGACCCTTAAGGGACGCCACTAGTGACCTCTTCCCATTCTGACACTGCATCACCAAGAACTAATCTTTGCTTCCTGTGAAGAAGAAAGGATTTAAAATACCATATGCTCTTAATTTTCTCAAAAATAAGTTACTTTGTCAATAAACTCAATTAGAATTGTGGTACATGATTTGCCTGGCATAAAACAATGCTGCTTCTTGTTGATTAACTTGTTCATTAATAAAAAGTTCATGATATCATCCCTTAAGATTTTCTCCATAACCTTACCAACTTTCGATGTTAACGAGACTGGTCTATAGTTTAAAACAGCAGTTTTTGGCCCACTTTTATGCAGGGGTGAAACGTTAGCTAACTTCCAAAAATTAGGCAAAACACCATCAGAGTAAGACTTGATAAAAATTTTGGATAGAGGGTTCGCTAATGATGCGGAACAATTATTAAGGACTGATGCAACTACTTTTTCAGAACCCATATTAGAGAAAAAAAATTTTATAGAAATATTATACGTTTTTTAACATAAAATTTAAAAGGTAAATAACGACAAATGCAAAAAAAAAAAATTTGGTCCTTCAGTAGCGGAGAAGGTTTTGAAGTCTTTTTGTAAAAATTGTTGCAACCAAGGACTGGAGATTAAGATAAATTTTAATTTTTTTAGATAAAAAATCTTTTCCTTTACTAAAATTTATTTCAAAATTTTTTGTAAATAATTTTTGCTTATTTATTGAAAAAAAAATTTTGAAAGTATAACTAAATTATAATGGGCATATTTTTGCAATTTTTATCGTTTTTTAACTTATTTTAAAAAAAACAATCAAATTTATTTTTACTAAATAGCAATATTTGGACCTCTTTGGTCCTTAACGTAGTAAAATAAAACAGGCTTTAGAATGTAAAAATTTTTCAATATTATTAGCCTGATAAATTTTTGCAAGGATTCTAAATCTTTGTTTAAATCATATTTTGAAGATTATCATTTTCATCATTATTGGCGTTTTGGTTCTTAAAGTTATGGCTAATACTGAACAACTTGATTTACACTCAAAAATGTATTCTTTTGGCAACAAAAAAAAAATTTTTTTTTTACTGAAGAAACTAAATACTAATGTAACACCCCCTCCAGCAGACCCCGGTCTTCTGGAGCCTTGCTGGATCTCCATATATATATTTTGTTTTTTGATTAGTTTGGATTGGAGAATAAAGAAGTAGAGAAGAAAGCTTTTTTTATTTTTCTCTCCCTCTCTCTCTTATTATTTATTTAATAGCGCACGCTATTAAATTGGTGGCAGCGGTTAAGCTTACAAAAAAAAAAAAGAAAAAGTACACGATGCTGGATGAACAAGTGTTTTTGTTCGTACAGCTGTGTTTTAGCATTGCTGTGCTAGCTTTAACTATGATTGTTGTAGCTAGTGCTTTTAAAGTCACTATGAACCCCTGGACTGGTCAGAATAAAAATTCAAATGCTGGTCTTCAATTCGCCAACACAAATGAGTTGTTCAAAGGGACTCCGGAAAAAGTTCGCCAAGATTATTTGGAAAAGTCAGCTATCAAAACCGAACCGAGAAACAAATGGCGAATTGATGATCAAATAGGATTCAGTGGGAATAGTCGGGGACGTTCTTTTCCTAATACAGTTCGAAATTTGTACAGCAGTTCTGAGCCGGAACAGCACGGGGGAAAATCTTTGTTAGAGCCGATCAAAACACAAAAGAGTTCTTTTGACGATGATGCAATTGTGTACAGATGGCACCAAACAAATCCTTTCATGGAGTCGTGGCATGAGCCTAAGTTTAATGAGGCATTAGAGGAGAATGTGTTTTTCCCTAGTTAAAGATGGCGAGATGCCAATTTGGACACGCCAATTAACCCATTTAAAAACTCCGAACTGTTCGACATATACAAGGGGTCAGAAGAAGGTGTTAACGAATACATACAAATAGGAGGAGAACAAAAAACAATTGCAGTCCAAACAACAAAAGAGTCGGCGCCGTCTAAAGAATGGTCGATTAAGCCAACAATTTTTACACTGAAGCAAGATATTCGCACATGCTGGAATCGATTCAAATTATTTGTTGAAAACAACATGATTATCGAAGCTGATCTGCGGAATTGTGTTGCAACCTTTTTGGACGACATTGTTATTTTCTCGAAGACCTTGGAGGAGCATTACATTCACGTACGGACAGTGCTTGAGCGGATCCGAGCTGCCTGTTTAAAAATTAATTGAGAGAAGTGCGAGTGGTTCGTCTCAGCCATTGAATATCTCGGCCATGTCATCTGTAATGGCACTGTAAAGCCCTCACCCAGTAAAATAGAAGTTTTGTTCAGATACGAAAGACCAAAAACAATCAAACAATCGCAGAGTTTTTTGGGACGATGGCAAGAGCTCGGGGCTCAAGGGTACCCACGAACAAAATCATTTTTTTTTATTTTTGTTTTTTATTTGTATTTCTATTTTATTTTATTTTTTCCCCGAACGTCGGGAGCCGTTCTCCCACGGCGAGGGAGAAATGTAACACCCCCTCCAGCAGACCCCGGTCTTCTGGAGCCTTGCTGGATCTCCATATATATATTTTGTTTTTTGATTAGTTTGGATTGGAGAATAAAGAAGTAGAGAAGAAAGCTTTTTTTATTTTTCTCTCCCTCTCTCTCTTATTATTTATTTAATAGCGCACGCTATTAAACTAATTTACAAATAATCTTTAATTTTTTAAGTTTAATTTAAATTGGTAATTTTTCAGAAATTATGGTGATTTAATTATAATAGCCAATTTTTTTTGTTGTAGTAGATAGGGCTTTAAAATTTTTGCCAATACTGATTTTACTGGGGTCATAGACAAAAGATCAAAATTTGATACTTTTTACGCGTATAATAAAATTCTTATAAAAAAAGCTAATTATTCTTTATTTTTACCAAACCAGCCTCTTAAATTTTTTTTTTAAATAAGCTTAAAAAATTTTAAGATGTCGCACAACATTCTAAGAGATACAACTTTTAGGGAAATAAATCGTAAATTTTATTCAATTTTTACTCTAAATAATTAATTTTACTTAAAAATCATCACATTTATAAAACTTTGAATAAAAAATTAAATTTAAATTAAAAAAAATAAATTAGAGAAAGGGAAATTAATTTTATTTAAAAAGATTATTCATTCAAAACTATTTCACCTTTAAAAATCGTTTCGATTACATCACCACTTTTTTTTTTACAAAATAAAAATTTTTTATTTTGTAAAATTTCATTTTTTAAGCAACACACTTGACGCTCCACCAAAATAGAGTTCTCTTCTGCATTACACTTGATTTGCTGCCAATTTTTCAAGTCTAACTCTGAATTTTCTAAAATAGATCTCCATCTATCAAGCTTCTGGTGGATTTCTTTAGTGTGAATTTTAAGTTCTATATTCAACATTTTTTCGCATTCAGATCGAAATTGGTTTACTTTGTTCAGTAGATTTTCTGATTCTTTGTCTATTTCAAACCTTAGTTCTTCTCTTTTAACATCTATTTTGTTAATTATATCAGAAAAATATTCATTTAAGTATTTAACAGGACATGATCGCAAATTTTCCAACGAGTCCAACTCACCTTGTAAATTTTGGCACGCTTTTAAGGCACATAAATATGAATTTGATTCACAGACTTGAGTGCTGTTCACTTTGGAATAATTAAAACCTTCAAGGCATTTCAGGCAAATTTTAGATTTATTCGAGCCTCGAGGGCACTTGATTCTGTTGTCGTGTAAAGATAAACTCCATGAAAGCCTACTTTCTTTATTTTGACCACATTCGGAACATTGGTTCAAATATGTTGATCCAAATTCGTCCATTATCATTTTAACTTTTGTTAATTTTATTTTTAATCAAACTATTTTTAGAGCTTATTTTAAAGTTGGATAAAAATAGGCATGAATGCATGATGGTCTTATTTGATTACACAAAATTTTATATTTGGTCAAGCAAAAATATGCTTTGTTTAAATGTCAAATTGTTTTCAAAAATTAAAATATAGATAATCTACGCACGCGAGAAAATTTTCTAAATTTAAAAATTTTATATTTATTTATTATTTATTTTAACAAGAATTTTTTTATTTCTATTTAAAAGTATATTTAAAAAAAAATTAAACACTTAATATAGATTACTTATAATTTCACATCTAAAATGTTACTATCTTGCCAGAAATATTTTATTTATCTGACGGACAAAAATCGAAAAAATTTTTTTCGAAAATAAACACAGCTATTTCAAAATCACAAACCATGGGATGATTTGCAAAACAAAAATAAGAAATTTTTACTCTCATTTTTTTTTTAATTTAGGATTATTATTAGAGCTCGATGAAAAGGAGTAATATTCAGTTATTTCCAAAATATATATAGTTCATTATAAAATATGAATTTAAAATTTCATAAAACAAAAGTAGATTACAAAAAATTGAAGAATTTGAGGCAACTTGAAGTTCATGATCATGATCACATAATAAAAACTTAATTAATTAATATCTCAATTAAAAAAATTAAATAACCTTTTTATTTCTTTTTTAATTTATTATTAAATATTTGATATCTTAAATTTAAAAAAAACAAATATTTTTTTTTCTAATTGATCTTTAATTAATTCTTCCAAAATCTTTATTTGAAGACTTTAAAGACAAAGTTAAAATCCACATTGAGTTATCAAAATTTTAGCTCAAATAAACGCTTAAAATGATATTATAATTTCAATTAAAATTTATTACAGCGAAACAAAGTTTAATTTTGAATTTCAAAAGTTAAAAATAATTAATATTTAATTTTTATTTCACATAAAAATTCTTAAGATTTTTATATACTTAAAGTTTAAACAAATTATGTTAAATAAAGCTAAGCCATTTATTAATAAAAAAATTGATAAAAATTATTTTTTTTAAATCTAAAATTTAAAATTTTGATTTGAAATTTATATTTGATCATGAACTACAATTTGCCGAATTTGATTGCTACTAAATTTTTTTTTTATTTTTTTAGTCAAACTTGTTTTTAAGTCACAGTTTTAAGTCACAAAAATTTTAGTCAAAACTATGACTTGATTTTAAATTTTATGACTTTTTTCAAAGTCAGGACTTGGAGGGTTAAGAAAAAAATTTTAAGTCATTGACTTGACTTAAATTAAGACTTGTGACTTATAAACAAGTCTGATTTTTGGATACCCGAAAAATGCAAACCGTCTTTTTTTGATTTCAGTGCTCTTTTAAATAAAAGATTTGAATCACATTAAATTAGTCTTTAAAGCTGACAATTTAATTGAAAAGTAAGAGAACAAAAAAATAAAAAAAAAAAAAAAAAAAATTCCAACATAAAACATAAGTTAATAAGTATAAATACAGTGCTTTTATTTTTCAAAGTTTTTACAGAAATTTTTATAATTTTACGTAAAATGATGTATTTATTACGTAATCTTAATCTTTCTTACACACAAAATCTAATGTAAGATTACGTAAAATTACATCAATATCAGTAAGACACGGTAAATTCGCTTTCAACCAAAAAATTTTCATTTTTTGCTCTTATTTTTGATTTTTAATAAATTACTATTATTTTTATTGTTTATTAAACAAAAAACTTATAAAATTATTTCTTACAAAATTTATTTTGTTATTAGTAAATTTTGGTAATTTTTTGCAAAAACTTAATAGTTCTTGTAAGAAATGGCAGGAAATAGTAAAAAAATTCACAATTTTAAATTTTAATTCATTAATTTTTTAAAAGTGGATTCTAACAGAGGTTCCTGTATCGAGCTGATCATCTGCACCTCTATTATTACTATTTAAACCGGTTCCCCTTTTTTATGATTAAAGAAGTTTAAATATTCGTCTCGTACTGATATTTTGAAGATTTTTCAACCCTCAGCGAGTTTTGAACCCTAAATGGTTATTACCCTTATTCTTAATGGTTATTCAAAATTAAAATTCAAAAAAGAATTGGTCTGTTTGACACAAATAAGTTTCACAACCTGACCATCCAGCATTTTTACTTATTACCACATCTTAAAATAAAATATTATTTAAAAATAAAAATTTATTTAAAAACAAATTGATTAAAATTCAATATTTAAGTAAAAAATGTAAAATCATGCACATCGGCAACAAAAAAAAAATTCACCAAGACCACATGTTCACATTCGAAATCGACGACATGGCGTATGTATTAGAAAACACAAAATCAGAACGGGATCTAGGAGTGATACTACAAGACGATCTGAAATGGAAAGAGCATATTTCTGCATCCATCCTCAAAGCAAATTTTGTACTCGGAAAGCTCAAAAAATCCTTCGATAATTGGGACACTAGAACATTCAAAATATTATTCACATCGTACGTGCGACCCATTCTAGAATACGGCTCGACAATTTGGAACCCTATTCGTAAAAAAGAAATTAAACAAATCGAAAATGTCCAAAGGAGGGCCACAAAACTGGTACCAACTATCAGAAACAAAAGCTACGAAGATCGCCTTAAAATACTCGGATTGACAACTCTAGAAGATCGTAGAAAAAGAGGTGATTTAATCCAATACTTTAAAATTACCAAAAATATTAATATCGTGAACTGGTTCCATCTTTTTAACCACAGCCCAAACTCAAACTGTTCAGGACCAGCTGGCTCTACAAGAGGGCACAATAAACTCTACAGACAATTCGTAAAATCTTGTCCTGCAAGACACAATTTTTTCACAAATAGAGTGGTACCAACTTGGAATGAACTACCGGAAAATGTTATAAAAGCTGAAACAGTCAACAGTTTTAAGAACAAATACGACAAATTTTCAAATGGTCAGAAACATCTGCCATAGCTAAGTACGTTGGTGCTCAGCTCCGCGGTTCACCCGTTGCAGATAAAACAATAATAATAATAATAATAAGTATATTTTTTAGATTTGTTTGGAAGTTTAGTTTAGAAATTTTAAAGAATATTCATAAGTTTATTTATTTGTTCAGAATTGATAAGTAGATCAAAAATAACCATTAGGCAAGTAATCGAAGATTTAAAATAGAATTAAAAAATTACTTTAAAACTTCGACACTCACGCTTCTTACTTACTACAGTACAAATTAAAACTAACTTGAACGCATTTTTTTCTTCGACTCTTCCTCAACTCTTCCTCGACTCTTCTTCAAATATTACACTTAATATAAAGGAAGAGGAAGAGTCGAGAAAGAGTGGAGGAAAAGAAATGTACAAATTAGTTTTAAATTGTACTGTAATTATCTAACTTAATGCTTAACTCAAGATATTTACTCACAAAATAATGCAAGGCCTATTTTAATTTTTTTCTGTTCCATTCTTTTTAAGAGAATTTCAAAGATCCTAATTTTTTTTTAAATTAAGACATCAACTTTTTCTTAACATGCAGAGAATACTTTTCAAAAAGAACTTTAATCAAATGTGTTCAGAGAGCATTCATATGAGATAAAAATCAAAATGAGAACTGATAATAATTTTTTAAACGTGTGGAAAAAGGCTAAAAAATTTTACAAATTTTTGGAAAATGTTGAGAAAATTTTCAAAAATTTCAAAAAAAATCATTTTCATTGTACCATTGATCTCATCTATTTGGAGTAAATTTAAAGAAAAAAATTTCTAAACAAATTACTAATTCGACTGTAATATAAGATCTTTATGAATATGGCATTGAGTTAAATTTAAATTTAAAATTAAAACAGAACAAAGATTTGATTGAATTTGCCAAAAATTCGATCGATTTAATTCCATCAGTCAAAGATGCCTTGAAATTCTACAAAAATTATAAAAGTTACTCAACAATTTATTTAATATCCCGTGTCAATGTGAACAATATAAATGAAATGGCAGATATGACTCGATTTTTGAACACCATCAGACTCGTTCCAAAGGTAAGATGGATAGTGGTGGAAAACTCGCCAGAAAAATCGCAAAAATTGTCCAAATTTTTGAAAAGATCAGGAATAAAATATGCTCATTTGAATAGGTATATTAAGGATGAACAACTTTTGGTAAAAAATCTATCTCTGGAACAGTATGACGAAGGCTTCAATTGGTTGAGGACAAACTACCAAAATATTGATCAAGATGGCGTAGTTTATTTAGCTCGAATCCAAACATCCTATGAGCCAAAGGTTTTTGAGCTCATGCGTCAAACTAAAAAAGTAATGGTTTGGCCTGTCGGCTTGGTAAACAATTCGCTGTATACTCGACCAGTTTGCATTGACCAGAGAGTATTTTTTTTGTCTATATTTTTTTTTTAGCTGAAAATTTATTTACAAACTCAAATAGGTTGTGTCATGGTTTTGTCCTTGGAAATGTGAAGATGATCTCTATCCAATACACGAGTCTGCATTTGCCATTAATTTGAAGCTTTTAGTTGAAAATGGCAATCTAATGATTGGAAATCATCGAAAGCATGGCGATTTTTTTGTCACCTATTTCCTGAAAAGCTTTGTAAGTTTGGAAGAGCTAGAGGCACCCGAATGCTACAAAGTAAGCTTAGTTATTTTTTGATATTTTTTTTTAAATATTTTTCGAATTTTTAGATTTATGTTCGTAATGTAAATACTCTAAAACCTATTATTGTTTACAAAAATGCCAAATATGAAAAAGATTTTTTGGAATTAGTTTAATTTCACTTTTGAAATTTTGAGTTTTTTAACAATAAAATTTTAGCTTATATAGATAAAATTTGATTCTTTATCTATCTAACAATATTTTTTTTTAAAATTATGGTATTAGAATAAAAATAAAGAACTAGTGAGAGTTAATGTGAGTAAATAGAGACAAGCTTTAAAGACTGCTTAACATTTAATTTATACAAAGGCCTATTTGATCATATTTTGAACTAGACTCGAAATTTTGGTCGATAGAAAAAAATTCAGTGGATATAATTTCACTATGTAAAAATTCTAATGGAAAATTAATAAATCTAAAAAGTATAATTCTATGATAAATTTATTCTTAATTAATATATAATCAATTTGTAAGCAGATAAATTATTAATTTTAATGTGCTAAACTTTTTTTTCTTAAATATTTAAATATTTAATATAGGGGAAAAATCAGTTGACCCTAAAAAATAATTATTTACCTGTAAAAAAAAACCTAAAAAAAATTATTTACTTGTAAAAAATAATTAGTTTATTGCTAAAAATGCTAACTAATAAATGATTAATATATTTAAGTCTTTAAATTTAACAATCTTGCTATAAATGAAATTAATTTAATTCCATTTATTTTTTTTACTTATGACTGGTTTTGACTGGGTAACAATAGCGGTGTAGATAAATGTACTGGAAATGGAGACAAGCGACTTCCCGCTTTAAAGTTTCATAACTTAAATTTACAAACTCTGAGGAAGGCTTCATAAAGCCGAAACCGGTTAGTTTATAATAAAATAAAAAACTTGAAATAAATTTTTATTAAACAAAAAATTATTTTTATTGTCTATTTTTTATAAAAAATTATAATCGGTCTTCATGGCATGGGCACTAGCCTGTTGATTAACCTTGAATATTAAAAAAAAAAAAGTTATAGATGAAATTAATTTAATTCCCTTTATTATTTTACTTATGACTGGTTTTGACTAACAAAAGCGGTGAAGATAATCAACCTCTGTGTCGGGTCGGAGCCGTTACTCAAAAAGGTACGGGAAATGGAGATGAGCGACTTTGTAAAGAGTATAATATTGTACAAATTTGTACAGAAATTCCAAGCTCTGCAAAAAATATTCAATCTTCATTAAAATGCACACCATCAAAAAATACTTGAACTATTTTCTTTTTAACTTTTTATGGATATCTAAAAGATATGTGGACAATTTATTCTAGGGGGTGATCTTAATGCAGTTGAAGCACATATTTAGTATAACATTAAGTTAAGTCTTCGAATCTACTTAGCTCTCAAAACCAAGAATTAAGTTTTTTTACAAATATCGATAAGTAAGTTGAACAAATCTCATACAGTGGTGATACGATAACTATATTTGACTTTATTTTACGTAAAATACCGTAAATTTACTTAATTTAACTTTCGTAATTTTACGTAAATTTACTATATTTTTCGTAAATTTTTTCTTTAGAATAAAATTTTTTTTTTAATTTTACTTTTTTTACCTTTTTTTACATAAACTTTGGTAAATTCCCAGTAAATTTAAAAACTGAAAAAAAAATGACAAATATTCGAAAAAAACCAGCGTAAAAAAACGCTGAAGATGGACATATTTTCTGATAATTTTTCGAAAATTAAAAGCGAATAATTTTCGTAAAGTTCAAACGAAATTTTTACGATAATTTAAATCGATTTAAATCGAAAAATAAATAATCAGTTCATTGTTTAAATTTGAATTAATATTCCATTTTTTTAGCCTTCCTTTGAATACTATTATATTTTATATATAAAATAAAAAATTTAAATTTCTGATATACAAATTTATTTGGTAATAAAATATAGATTGTTTAAAAAGAGTTTTTTAGTCTTTATATACGATTAAAAGAGGATAGAAAGTAAAACCAAAAATATTTAGAATATACAAAAATACAAAAATACAAAAATACAAAAATACAAAAATTATTATTAAATTGAAATAAAATTATTTTATAGTGATAAATGGAAAAAAATACAAAAAGAGGTTATTAAATAAAAAAAAAATATTATTACAAATTGTTTTGACTTGTTTTGACTTGTTTTGACCTGCTCTCTGTGCATAAGCTTCTTAAAGTTGTCTTAAATATCGAATCTGTGAGAGCAACATTTCTGAGTCTCAAAAAATCTTAAAAATAAAATAAAAAATCAAGATTTTAAAATTCTTAAAAGATTACCTCTTGCTGCACTTATTTCAGAATATTTTTTGATTATTGATTGACCATTATTTGAGCCCCAAATTTCAGGTTCAATTATAAGTGCTTTAGCCATTGTACGAAAAATTCTAGATGGGTTTAATTTTTCGTCTATCATTATGTTAACCCTGTTCAGTAGATTAATCGACATAAATTTATTCGGATAGCTACTATTGATCAAAATTTCTTGTGAATTCTTACCAAATTTTCTTACCTCATCTCTGTCAGTCTCAGAGCCAACAAATTTAAGAACTTGAATAGATAACTGAACCAAATTGCTCAAAAATGTTGAGTCTAATTTAAAGAATTAAAATTTAAAAATTTATGTTGAATCAGTGTCAAAAAAAATTTTTTTTTAATTGGTTATAAATTCTAATAATTTTAATAAAAATTAACTATATTTAATATAAGATTTGTTTAAGAATTCCAAAATAAGGTCCAAGTCATTTAATTAAAAGTCATAGACCGGATTTTTGAATTTAAAAAAAAAAACCGGACATCATTAATTTTTCTCCGTTCCAGCAAGTTAATGTTAGGCCTTGTTAAAGTTTAAGTCACTTAAATTAAAGTCAAAATCCGGACTTAAAAAAAATAAAGAAAATTTAGAATGATTTAAAGTCACAAGTCTCAAGTCAAGTCCAAGTCCTTTATTTTCTAAAATTTTCACTCAAAAAATTAAGTCCGGGCATAAAATTTTAAATATTTGAGAAGAATTGAGAAGTGACTTTTTTGGAAAAATTGCAAAAAAGAAAAAAAAAATTGATCTTTGACTTGACTTGAGATTTGTGACATTTTAACAACTCTGTTTTAAACTAAAAATTTCTTTTAATTTTTGTTGTTAAACTAAAAATAAAAATTACCATTTATTTCTTTGTAAGTTGATACTGATTGTTCTAGCTCAAGAATTTTGCTTTCGTTTTTAAGTTGAGTTTCTTTCAATGAAAAAATTAATGTGTCCCTTTCAGCTAGCTGTCTTTCGAGTGAATCGGTTTCATTGTTGTTTGACAAATGCTGTTCTGTCAAAAATATATTTTTTGAAACTATTCCAGATTTTTTAAAAGATTTTTGTATTGACTGACTATTCGAAGAAAAAGAAGATTTTTTTGACTTATCTGGTGAAAATTGTTTATATAAACTTATATCTTTAAGTTTTTTTTCACACGATAGTTTGCTACCTATGAATTTAACAATTCCATCATGAACTTTTTTTTTTAATCTTAAATTGGTAGCTTTGCTCAACAGAAACAATTTCTTCCTCGTCTTCCAAAAACACGTCTTCAATTCTTATTATGCTAAATTCATTTTTTTTTGATTCGGTCCATGAAACGATTACAAAAGAATCTGAATTCATTTTCATAAATATGAGCTAACTGAATGTCTAAAATCTTAAAAGTTAAATTTTAGCTTTGGTGTAAGCTTTTGATTAGGCTTATGTATTAAGCTAGTGAAATATTTAGCTTAAGAAAATTTAGCTAGTTAAAATTTATATGAAGAGAGCTAAAAAAAATACTATATTAATTTTGAATTTAGAAAAAAAATACACACTTTTAAATGAATAAAATCATATTTAGAATTTAAAATCTTAATTAAAATATTTACAAGTTTAAAAAGAAATAAGAAAATTTATCCAAGTCTTGTGAAGAAATTAGCTAAATAAATGAGAAATGTTCATTTCAGAAATATACAGTTCATTGTGTGATGCAATAAGCATGCATTTTTCAATCTCATTAACATTAGCAAGAAATATTGAACTTGTTTTTGTCGAAATAAAAATTGAACATTTTAATTCTGGAAATTTTGGATTATAAAAAGGGTTATGTAAATTAGAAAGTAAAATGCATACTGCAATGCAATTTTCTCTATTATTAATAAAATATTTAACTAAACCATATATGTTTTTATATTTAATGCAATAATCTAATCTTTTAGTTTTTTTATAGAACAATGATGAATAAAAAATATTCTGATAATTTATATAACTACATGTAAAATAATTATCATTAATTCCCATATCATTTAATAATGATTTTTCAACTTCTGACATTACTATATTCTTATTTCCACTATATGTAAGACTAGTTTTCTTAATTGATTTATTAGAAATAAAACTAAAACTTTGTAATTTATTAAAACGATTTATTATTTCAATTCCTATTGAGCGTTTACCTTTTATAAGTTTTAGTAGTTCACGGTTAGCATTTTCAAATGGAAAACAGCTAAATTCGTTTAAATTGCCAATATTTTGAATGTCTCTTACCAAGTGCAGAAGTTCATGAACTCCGGAAAGCATTGATTTAGATCCATAAAAATAGGCCATATCTTTGACAAAATCGCGAGCTAAAATTTGAATTTTGCTAAAATATTCTAAATTAACTTGTTTTTTTAATAAATTTTCTACAATAATAACTAAATTTATAAGATGATTAAGATGATCAAGAGGCATTATTCCTCTAAATAATGGGAGTGTATAATATATTAAGAAAACTAGAAACTCATTTGCTTTCCAATATTTTAGATCATCAATGTCTCTTGGAAGTCTAGGAACAAATTTAGGCACACGAAAATCTTTTAAGTTCCTATTAATTCTTTCCAGATAAGGTCTGAGGGAGAATGATTCTTTAGAAAAAGATGGGTCAAACCAATATTCACATAATTTTTTAACAACTCCTTCTAAAATTGAGTGCATGTAATCAATCATGGTACACTCAATGGGAAGAAAATACTTAAGATCATTTAGTACACTTAAACCTTTTACCCCTCTCACGAAACAGTCTCTTTGTAAGCTGTTAATTAAGTCATTATTGTACTTACCGTGACTTCGCAGGGGTCCTTCCGGGTTGAAATTTTTGTATGGATACACACGTAAATGACCATTTTTCACAGTCCGGATAGACTCACCTGGTTGATAGAATTTACTGCATCCATGTTGACCATTAAATTGCTTCATATTGAGCATTAAAGCACGTGCCGGTTTGTCCAAAACTGAAAATAAAAGGAAAAACTTAATTAGTTGGGGTTTGTTATTTATGTCCATTATTTCGCCTCTCTCCAAGCTAATTAGCTCCTTTAATATTGGTTTAAAAAAATCAAAAATTGAAGGTTTTTTCCGCCCGATCCAAATGCCAGCTAAAATCATATTTGAAAAATTAAACCTATATTTTAAATCAAGTTCGTTCACAACTAAATAAACTGGCCAAATAGTTAATTTAGAAGATTTAAATGGTGATATACCATCTGTGTTTAATGTAAAAGTTAAAAAATCACTATTTTGGTCAATCGACACATTTGAGTAAATGTCAGAATTTTTTAATTTGATAAAATTGTTGTTTGATTTAAATATATTTTTTAACTGATTTAATATGCTTAATTTATAAAATTTTGAAGTCAAGCTTCTACATTCAAGGCATCTATTATTGGAATTGGTTGCTGATATTTTTACAAAATTACACGTGTGACAAAATTCGAAACATTCAGGTTTTAATGGATGTTTTGAATTATCACTTAAAAAATCAATTATCTTATCAATACTGGGCGGCAAATTAAATTTAGGATTAGTTTTTCTAAATAAATTAATCACTCCATTTATCGAAGACTTGGTCATATTTTTTTCAATAAATAATTTATATAAATCTAAGGATATTTCTTTTTTATTATCATAAATTTCGACTTCAAGAGATGGGCTCGAATTGGAAATTTTTTTTTTTGGACTTTTTTTTTTTTTTTTATTTATAAAAAAAAAATTTGAATTTTCCGGTAATGGAACTATTTCGTCATCTTTGATAAATTCCTCATTTTTTTGTTCCTCATTTATTCCGTCTGGAATTTTTCTACTAAAAAGGTGCCTTGAAGACCGTGGTATTCCATTGGAATTATTTATGGACAAATAATTTCTTCTAAAACTCATCTTCGTAATATTTTTAATCAGTTATTTACGATAATTCTAAAAAAAATTAAGCATCAGTAGTAAGTTAAAAAATACGATAAAAATAATTAAAATATAATATTTTAGTTTGAATAATAAATTCAAAATTTCGATTTTTAATTACAGTGGGTATTTTAAAAACTTGATGGATCCTAGGGTCGCGCTTTAATACCGAACCATCAGCGGCCCCGTACTGTACCAACCCAACCGACCCAAGTATAACAGTGCACAAATATGATAATAAAAAAAACGAATTTTAAAAATAAATTCAAAATAAAATTCAGAGTTGTTCAAAAGTCACAACTCTCAGGTCTAGTCCAAAGTCCGAAGTTTTTTTTTCAGAAGTCCGAGCAAAGACTTTGAGTTTTTTTTTAAAAAAAGTCCAAGTCAAAGGACTTGACTTGAGAGATGTGACTTTTGAACAACTCTGAATTTTATTTTTAAAATTCTTTAATATAAAGCAGGTCAAATTTTCATTTTAAAGTCGAAGTCCATGTTCTTAAATTTTGAATCCTGAAGAATAACTTTATGCTAAAATTGCTAGAAAATTCTTATATATGCCAAATCTATTGCATTAGACAGCTCTAGAGTATATAAATTTTTTGATATGAAGACTGATCTAGCAAATTTAAATAAAAGTCTGGACTTGGACTTTTTTTTTAAAAAAAAATTCAAGTCTGTACTTGGACTTTGAATAAAAAAAATTTTGATAAGAATTTTGAAATTACCTTACAATTTTATTTACATCTTCATATTTAATAAAATATGCTTGCATCAGGACGCTTGGTATGGTTAGTACGTTTATTTTGTTTGATACGGTACGGTTGGTACGATACGGCGCCGTTTATCGTACGATTTGGCTCCGCTGATGGTTTGGTTTAGGGTCGCAATCATAAGCCCATATAGATTTTAAAATACCCACTCTTAGTTCAAACCGAATCAAAAAGTTACAAAGGATATAAATAATTAATGTATATAAGCATGCTCTTAATTTGACCTAAAATGGAGTTTGAACTTGAATAAATTAATTTATCTATAAGCTTGCTCTTTAGTTTGACCTAAAATGAAGTTTGAACTTGAATAAATTTAATTATCATAATTTATTTATTATCATTCTTTTTTCATAGAAGAATCAAACAAAAAAATTAGCAAAAATGGGTTCACAAAACAAATAAATAAATTGTTTACCCAGTAGGAAGTCTCCATAGCTGTCAGATGACTTCTCGACCTGAGT
>QEOQ01000226.1:1831968-1922789 GCA_010279815.1 Brachionus plicatilis
AAATAGAAAAAAATCGTAAATATCTCGAAAAAAACATTTTTTTACGAAAATTGTCGAAAATTTTCGATGATCAATTTTGCTGGGTTTTGATAAAAAGAGTAGAAAAGTGAAAAATTTAGTAATTCTTTATTAAAAAAGTTTGACAATAAAAGAAAAAAAAGACAAAACACGTTCAACAAAAAACACAAATGAAATAAAAAAACGTTTCAATTTATTTTTAATCTTTCTTTATTGCTTTCTTTATTTTTTTCAAGAGCTTCACAAAGACTTTTAAATGAATCAATGGTTAAATTTTCTAAATATAAATGCAAAATGATTAAGTCAATATTTTTTTTTAAATAAAAAGTTACCGTAACCGCTTGATTAAAACTCCAGGAATAAAACTGTAGTTCCTTCTTTATACTATTGGAGTTAAGACAATACCCGACATGTTATAATATATTTTAATTAAAATTCTGGAGTAAAGGAGAATTTAATATTTTAAGCCATTTATAAAGGCTAAAATTCAGCTTTATTCCAGGAGTAAAGGCTGAAAAATAACGGACATCTTTGAAAAATTGTGGAGTTGAATTTGACTTTAATGATTTTCAAAATTTACTCCACAATGTCAAAATTTCGTTTACTATATTTTACGAAAAATATAGCAAATTACTAAAGTTTACGTAAATTTACGATTTTTTACATAAAATATAGTTAATTACAGTTATCACAACACCACTGTATTATATCATTAATACAGGTAATGAAAGTGTTCCTTTGAAATCATAGAAATCTTTTGTTCACCTAATTTAAAAAGGTATTGTGAATTTCAAGTACAAAATGAACAAAAAATCTTCCTTTTTAGGTAACTAAAAACCTAAAAATGCAGTTGACATCCAAATTTACGATCTTCTACTTATAAACAAGTCTATTTTGAATTGTCCCATTGAAATGAAAATACATAAAACAGCAACAATTTAACACCAAAATATGAAACGACACTTACAGTCTCCAAAAATGAAAGTAAAGAAAAAAAAAAGAAAAAAACATAATATATCTTAATCATTTTTTTGTATATAACCAACTGAATTTTTTACTTAATTGTAAAATGGATATTTAATTTTCTATTAATTTGTATTTCAATTTGTCCATGGGACTTAAACTTTAATTAAATAAATAAATAAAAATAAATAATATGCATTTCAAATTAGTTCTTTTTTGTTTATTTTTATTCAAATCACATTGCAACTATTTTAGAAGTTTGTACTTTTCATTTTTTTAATGGAATTCGTTCAAAACTAAAACAACATATTTTTTTAAAATTAATTTTAAATTAAATAAAAGAACAAGCACAAACGGGGGCTGGCTTCCAAGCAGTCCGTCTAGACCCCATTCGCTTGAAAAAAACAAATCTGTTTAATATCATACATATCCCGAGATATCTACATCGCAAATAACATCCCTTTTTTCACATTTTTAGTCTAACTAATTCGACTAAACTAAATTTTAGTCGACTAAAAATAAGTTAACTAAAAATGAGTAAAATAAAAATTTGTTCACTAAAATTTTAACGACTTATTTTAACGACCTATTTAGCCGACTAAACTAAATTAGTTAAGACCCATAACTATTATAGAAAAAAATGGAGATTAGTCGAATCATTGAATTATATTGAAATTTGTATAATTGAGCATTTTTTAAATTTGTTTTTTTGTTTATTGTTTAAAATTTGTACACAATTTACTTTTTTTTTACTAATAATTATGATTTTAAATTAAAATTTCACGTAAAATTACGTGAAAAAAATTAATTTTTTCTTTCGAATTCAGGCCCAAAAAATTTTAAAAAAGTCAAAAAATGTCAAAATTCTCAAAAAAGTTAGCATTTTTTTGGAATTTTTACTTTTTCAAAAATTTACGTAATTTCCTGTAATTTTATGTCAATTCTGGTAAAATCCGGTAAATTTACTTTTTTTACTTTGTAATTTTACGTAATTTTACGTGAGAGTGCCAAAAATTACGATATTGCTTGAGATTACTTTTGAATCTTAGGTTTTCAAAACCTAGCATTCAAAAGTAGATTGTCGCTTAAGAATCTATTAAGACTCTTGTTTTTTTTTTTTTGACGCGGCGTTAGAATTCAAAAAACCTTGAAGGAATTTCTGTGCTACCCCTTGTAGATTAAATCTTTGAAAAACATTTATTTGCAGTCAAATAAGTTAATACTTTGACTCAAATAAAATTTTCTTCCATGGCCAACATGGTTTTAGGAAGAATTTTTCTTGTGAAACGGTTCTCCATGAAATTATCTCTGATCTTAATTTGAACAGGGGTAAAAAGCATATTAATTTTTTAAAATTATATTATTTTTTTTTTTATTTTTATTTACGGTCATTTTTTTTTTTATTTTTATTTACGGTCATTTTTTTTTTTTTATTACTCAAATCGCCAATTTGGCGTAGTTTATTTTAATTAATAATAATAATAATAATTAATTTTTAAAGACTTTTTAGAGATATACAGGTCTGATTTTTTTTGTAAGAGAGATTGGTTGATTCCTTTTTAAAATATGTTCATTACCTATTAAAACCAATTTTTTTTTAATATAATTTTTTTTCAAAATTCTTCTCTTAAATGGAAACTATATCTCCAATTTTAGAACCAATGACATTTTTAGTTACTTTTATGCCATTTTCTTATTTTTAAAACTTAATTAACTAAGTTTTAGGTAAATCTATGATTTTTCCGTCTTTGATTTTATTTTTAGTGACCATTTGAATTTGATTTTTTTTGCATTGCCAAAAAATTTTTTGTCAAATTAGCTTATCACAATTATAAAATAAAAGTTGTCTTAAAAGACTGATCAAAATTTCATAAAAACTGGCTGTTTAAAAAATTATCGACCATTTTATAAATCTTTTTAACATAAATTAATGCAAAACCAGTGTTCATTCGAAATTACCTTTTGCTTGGAAATTTTTGATTTGTTTTTAAAAAGTATTATCTAATAAATGACATTATATTGGAAGATTTTTTTTGAAATTGAAGTATAATTCAACTCAATATTTTCAAAATTATTCAAAAAATAAATCAATTAGTAATATAAAACTAAAAAATAAAGGATTTTTTATTTTAAAACACTTTTAAATTTTCTTCATTAAAAAAATTTATTTTTCAAACTTAATTTTATATGTATATTTAAAGTATTAGAAAATATTTTTTTACGAAATAATCTTTAAAAAAGAAAAATCTTGATGCTTAAAAAAATTAAACAAGTTCTAAAAATTTAGGGTCATATTTAGCATTTTTGTATGAAATTCTCGGATCTTCTGTTTCCAAATTACGAACATAAATCTAAAAATTCCAAAAATATTTAAAAAAAAATATCAAAAAATAACTAAGCTTACTTTGTAGCATTCGGGTGCCTCTAGCTCTTCCAAACTTACAAAGCTTTTCAGGAAATAGGTGACAAAAAAATCGCCATGCTTTCGATGATTTCCAATCATTAGATTGCCATTTTCAACTAAAAGCTTCAAATTAATGGCAAATGCAGACTCGTGTATTGGATAGAGATCATCTTCACATTTCCAAGGACAAAACCATGACACAACCTATTTGAGTTTGTAAATAAATTTTCAGCTAACAAAAAAAATATAGACAAAAAAAATACTCTCTGGTCAATGCAAACTGGTCGAGTATACAGCGAATTGTTTACCAAGCCGACAGGCCAAACCATTACTTTTTTAGTTTGACGCATGAGCTCAAAAACCTTTGGCTCATAGGATGTTTGGATTCGAGCTAAATAAACTACGCCATCTTGATCAATATTTTGGTAGTTTGTCCTCAACCAATTGAAGCCTTCGTCATACTGTTCCAGAGATAGATTTTTTACCAAAAGTTGTTCATCCTTAATATACCTGTTCAAATGAGCATATTTTATTCCTGATCTTTTCAAAAATTTGGACAATTTTTGCGATTTTTCTGGCGAGTTTTCCACCACTATCCATCTTACCTTTGGAACGAGTCTGATGGTGTTCAAAAATCGAGTCATGTCTGCCGTGTCTTTTTTATTGTGCAAATTCACTCTAGAAATTATGTAAATCGTTGGTAGATATTGTGAATTGGGAAAATTTTCTATTGCCATTTTAACTGAAGGTATCATGTTTTTTGCATTTTTAGCAAATTCAATCACATCATTTAAAACTCTTAATTCATTATATTCTTTTAATTTCTTGCCCAATACAGTAATATCTTAAATTTTAATTATTTAATATCACTTTTAATTGGTCTTACTTTATAATCACTTTTAGCTAAAAAAATCAGTGGAATGATGATAAAAAAAAATCTTAAAATTGCTCTTTTGGTTGTTTTTCGCATTTTTTTAAATTTAAATTATTTTCTTAAATTTGAAAAATAGATAACCTCAATGCTTAAGAAAACCTCAATGCTTCATTAATTAAAATATATTTGATTATTTGATAAAAATTATAAACAAACATTGCCATGTTGGAGCATGAACTCTCATTATTTCAGTCATTTAATTTACTCTTTTTTTACAAATCAAAATGATTTCAAGAAAAAAAGATAAAAGTATCAAGTGCAAATTTATTAAAAAATATTCAATTCTATTATTTTTTCTTTTAATTATTAAATGTAATCTAATTAGTAAGTTAAATTATTTATATTTTTCTCTCTTTTTTTAATTCCAATTCTTTCAGTGAATGGGTTGATCAAAATAGTCCGCGAAGAAAATTCCTACCTGCAGCAAATTAAAGATACATTTGCTTTTAATTATGTAAATAGGTTCAAAAATGATCTTGTCAAAATGCCTTCAATTTACATGATAACACCAACTAAATCAAGACTGACACAAATGGCCGATTTGATTCGATTACGAAACACTCTGCAGATGGTTCCGAAACTATATTGGGTTCTTATTGAGGATTCAGAGAAAAAATCTGAACGAATAGCCAATTTTTTGAAAGAATCAGGTATTAAGTATCACCACATGGCTGTGAAGAGTCCATGGACAACTGAGCCCAAGCGCTTTACTTTTTACAGAGGCAGTATTCAAAGAAATATGGCTCTCAAATGGATTCAAAGCCTTAAACAAAATGACATAACAATTTATTTTGGTGATGATGACAATTCATATGATCTTCAATTATTCGAAGAAGTAAACATTTTTATTTGTACTATTTTTCTAAAAAATTTAAAAAGATTAGATATACCAAAAGAATTTCTATTCAGCCAATAGCTCTGGTTGGAGGTCTGTACTACGAAAAGCCAGTTTGCCAGAATTTTAAAGTAAAATTTTTAAAAGTTAAAATTTAATGAACATAATCATTTAAAAGGTTGTCGATTATTTTTTTTACTATAGAAAAGAAAGAAAATATCCATGTGACATGGGCTCATTCGCTTTTAACATTTCACTCGTTAAAAAATTTCCGAATGCTCAGTTTCCAGTTAAATATAATGGGTATTTAGAACAAACCTTTTTGCAAAACTTCAAAATTCCACTTCTTAATTTTGAGCCCAAAGCAAACATGTGCTCACAGGTAAAAATATTAATTTAATTTTTTTTTTAATTTTTAAATATTTTTTTAATGTTCAGTTGTATGTATGGCACTCGAAAACAATCGATTTTATTGATAAGTATTCTGAAAATAATGAGCATTTTATCGAAATTCAAATTTAAATTAAATTTATTTTGATTTAATAAAACTATTTCGAATACGAATTTTTGTAATTTTGATTCCATTTTTTTAGAAAATTAAAAAAAAACAAATCTTTGAACGATAAGCATGTATTTAGTTGAATAGAATTTTATTTTAATAAAATAATTTTTGTTTTTTGATAGAATTCTCAATTGCTTTATATTTGATCAGATAAACCTTAAAACTTGAGTAAAAATCTTTTTGACACATTAAAGACAATATATTTTAATATTTTTAAACTTTAAGTTATTAAATTTTTTTTTTACCTTATTCAAAAGTATCTACTAAAAATTTATTCAATAGATGAACCTTTTCAGGTATTGGATTCTCCATTTTATTTTTATTCATCATTATGGTATTTATTATTCCATGAATTTTAAGAACAACTTTTTTTAGTTTTTCCTAATAAAGTATTACATGATAGCAGCGAATTCTTTAGATTGATTTACTCTTCAGTTTGAGCTAAGGATTCGCATTTTTTTTACTATGAAAAAATAATTTACATAATTTTTTTTTGTTTAATGATTGTTTTGAATTTTGAAAAAACAATAACTAGACAATAAATAAAATATCAAAAACTTTAAACTTATGATATACGGACGAAAATAATTTTAAATATTTGAAAAGTTTTTTGTTTATGGTTTATTTATGTCATTTGGATCAAAAATTGTTACAATTTATGGTTGTAAGAATTTTTTTCTTGTTTTAAATTTTAAATTTAAAATTGCTTCGAAATAAAAGCCAAATTGAATTTTCAGATCAAATTTTAAAATCAAAACAATCATTTAAAATTTTAAAACTTATTTAATCTAATGATTTTGATAATTTTTAAGAAATAAATGCTAAACATTACTAGATATGGTATGTTTAATAATGGTTCATTATCAAATTAACATCAAAATGATTGATCACTAATTTATTTAACAAAAACAATCAATAATTTAAATAATTCAGGTTAAGTTAATTCAAAAATTCAAATTTATAACTTTCATATCCATTCATTATTATTTTATTATTCAAAAGGATTATTTTATTCAAATTTAGCTCCGAGAGAAAGAGGCCGTCCTAGAAAAAATCCATAAAATAACACTAAACAACATTTCTAATTAATGTGTGAATTTTTTTATTAATAAATATTTGATATAATAATTTACTATTTTTTTTAACTACTGATAAATTTATTTTGCTTCTTTTACTAATAAATTTTCGCTTTTATTTTTATTTTTTTTGCTACGAATTTAATTATTTTTATTACGAAAATAATTTGTAGTCAAAAAAAATTAGGATTTTTTAATATCAATAAACCAAAAAGAGGTTAAGAAGATGAATTAAGTACGATTGGTAAACGAAATAGGTCCAAACTTTTATTTCATTTTCCAAATTATTGTTAATGATTTAGATTTTTGTTTTTTTTTATTCGAACTTAAATAAAATATTTTGTATTTTTTTATTTTTACTTTTTTATTGTCTCCATAAATACCTGAATACTGTTACAATAAAATATTTTATTGACACGCTGTGTTACAATAGACATTCCGTTTAAATAATTAAGAAAAAGTAAAATCTTAGGCATCACGTTAGACTCAAAGCTTATTTTTGATCCAATGGTGGATGAATTAAAAGAGCGTTGTAATTCAAGGCTAAATTAAATAAAATATCTCTCAATATGGGAATATGGGGTCTAAAACCAAAAAAATTAGGTAATCTTTATAGGATCAATCTTGGATCATTATTTTCTTATTTAAATACATTTTCAGAAACTAGCATACAAAAAAAACAAGTTAGTCAAAATTCAGGAGTTCGGTCTATTTTGAATCTGAAATATGATATTTTAAAAAATTGTCTATTAGACTTTGTTATAATTATTATTGTCTTCAAATAAAATATTGAATTTAACTTTAATTTTTTGTTTTTTTAAACGTCTTAAACTTTATAAATAAAAAAAACCTACTGTCTTTGAATTTCATTTAATTTTTTAGAGAAAAAAAATTTAAAACTATAACATAGCGGTATGAGAACTGGCAAAGCAAAAAGTCAATTTTAAAATTAAGTTTTCGTATATTTATTTCAAAATATTAAGAAAAAAATTAAATTGGCAAATCACTTAAATTGAAAATTAAGCATCTTTATTTAAAAAAAAATCCCTTCTAAAAAACTATCTATAAACTGCTAACTACTTTTTTGCTTTATATTTAAAAGTTATTAGTTTTCGATTTTTAAATTACTTAAGTTTAAATTTGAAGCTAATAACTTTAATGAAATTAACAATTTTCTTGAAAAGTATGGTTTATATGCATTTCAGCATAGAATCCTGGAAAGAATGTTGTCTTTTGCCTATATAATTCTTTTTTCTAATAATTCACTTGAAAATTTAAGATTGATATTGAAGAAAACTTAAGACTTAAGAAATTTGAAATATAATTTAAGGAATAGTGAGAATCTGATTGAACCAGCATCAAAAACAGCAAATGGTAAAAAAACATTTGGACTCTTTTATACAAGACTGATGAATAGCTTTGTGATCAAGAGATCAATGTTGAAGTTTGCAGCATTCAAGCATTCAATATTCAATAATATTAATTTAATATTTACAGATTTTGTTAAAAAATTCAAAAAATTTAACTTAAATATTTCAATGTTTTACTTTTTTTTTTAAATTTGTAAAAGATTTTTCTATGGCTTAGTTTTTCGTTAGGAGATAAATATAAACTAAAATTGATAATTATTTTCAAAGGTAGATAATTAATTTGTGAAGTAGATATTTATCATATAAGTTTTTATTTTTTGATTTTTGAAAATTTAACTTCATTAATGTATCATTTTCAATTAAATTAATTTCTTAATTGAGTAAATAATCAGATTGTTACTTAATTTATACAAAAATGAATTATTTGAAACTGCTTGAATATTAAACTTTAAATAAATAAAATTTAACTTTGAATCTGTTTTAAAAAAATGTCTGAAGTCTCTTCAAATTCTGTTCTTCTATCGGTCAAAAATCAAGACAATCAACTTGATAATACTGATAATGATGTTGAAGAGATAGAGCAAGTTCAAACGGAGTCTACGACGATTACGCCACTTATTCCAACTTTGCAGAATTTGTTTTTTTTTATTTTTTTTTGAAAAATAATTTAGGAGTTGGACTCCAGGACAGTTTCGAGCGGTTTAATCCCTCTTTTCAGCCCTCTTATTAGTAAATTTTTTATTACAAAAGTTAGGGTGTTTTTGATTAAAAATTTTCTTTCAGAATTTGTTGAATCACTTGAAGGTGGTCAGATCGACGGAAATAGATAGGTAAAAAGAGTCACAAAAGTAGGTGAAATTTGTTTTGGCTTCAAGTTCAGTAGCAGTTAAAGATCAAGTCCAAAATAATATTCAAGTTTCTGAGAAACGTAAACGCGGAAGACCAAAAAAATCAAGCAATGAAAACGAGCAATTGTCAAAAAGAGTAAGAAAATAAGTGTTTATTACTTGGTTTGTATTTTTTTTTGTATTTATTTTTGTAATTTTTTTTATTAATTGTCGGCAAATTGAAATTCATGATCAAATGTAAATTTCAAATCAAAATTTTTAGTTTTTGATTCAAATAAAATGGTATTTTTTATCAATTTTTTAATAATAAATTACTATACTTTATTAAATATTATTTGTTTAATCTATAATTAGATAGAAAATTATATGAATTTTTGTCTGAAGTAAAAATAAAATCTTAATCGATATTTTGAAATTTTGCAATACAAAATTTAACATTGTTTCGCCGTAAAATATTTAAATTAATATTAAAATATCATATAAAGTCATAATTTGGATACCTAAATGTCGATTTTAAATTTGTCTTTAAAATTTTCAAATAAAGATTTTAGAAGAATCAATTAAAGCTTTATTAGAAAAAAATGAATTGTTATTTTTTTTAATTAAAATAATAAACATCTTATGTTTAATTTAAAAAAACTTTAAAAAAATCTAATTTCATCATTTTTATTAAGATTTGAATCAATTAAATTTTGATCATTTGATTATGATCATGAACTTCAAGTTGCCTTAATTGTCTCTTCTAAAAAAATAAATATAATCTGCAAAAAATGTCTATACACTTTTATTTTTTTTTATCTACTTTTTATAAATTAAATTATAAAAACACTAAAAAAAATATGTATCTCCTAACAAAAAATATACTCATTTTTGTATCATATAAAAGAAGTGTTAATCGGTCTTTTATGACAAGGACACTAACTAGCCTGTTGATTAACCTTGAAATTGAATTAATTTTCGAAATAGAATATTTGTAAATTATTTTTTTATGATGAAAAGAGAGTGCTCTTTCTTCAAGCAGCAGACCCTAGGACACATTTTAATTAAAATAAATAAATAAAATAATAATTTCGACCAAAACTTTTTATTAGACAAGTTTAAAATTATGAAATTTGGGTAAAAAATCCAAAATATTTTCAACAACATCATTCACAGTGGAGTCCTTAAAAACTCGAAGAACATACATATAATAGAAGGTATTGTTCTCGTACGACTTCTCAATAGACAAATAATTATCTTTATATTTACCGTACGAGCTTCCTGTCCATAGGCATTCATTTTTGGGCGGTAATTCCAGAGTGGCCAACTGAGAGTCCATTAAACGCGAGTCTTTGATCACATCATGGTCCTTTCTATGTGCTAAACGCTCGCTAGCCACTTCCTTGTCTATATTCAAGCAGACAAAAAGCAAATTTAAATTCACTGGATTTGGCACATGGTTCTCTTTTTCAAATTTGGTCCCAATGGAATAAACAAGGCTAGAGTTTAGCAGGTGCCGGTATTTTTGCTTCAGGGCCGAACAGGCCAGAATGCCGCTGACTCCGTTCTCGTGCCATCCGGCAAGAAAATCGTGAAGTGTCAGCAGCCATGGCAGTCTTTCCTTGTCGGTCAGACTTACTCCGTTCCGCATCAAAGCCTTGTTTTCTTCCGAATGATAGTCATCGGCATCTGCGAACTCAAAATCAAGCTTAAATTAAAATTAAAAATTTATACACAAAAATACCAATGCTGTGTAACTAAAACCCACACACCCTTTTTGCCAAATCCTTTGCTATCGTGGTCCTTAAATAAATGATCAATGAGATAAGAGCTGATGGCTGGCAAATGGATTTACTTTCCGCATCCTGCTACTCCGCATATCACAATCAACATTTTAACTTGGGCAAATTGATGTTGGAAAATTTTTCATCTGAATTCAAAGAAAATGTAATTTTTTTTTTCTTTTTCAAAAAGCAAAAATATTATTTTATTAATAAGTCTTTATATTTTATAATTACGTGTTTAAATTATGCACTTACCAAAAATAGCTAGATATTTCTAGAAGTTGTTGCATCGCTTCGTGTTTTTACACTGTGGCTCATTATGCATCGAAAGATCCATACCAAAATAGCTTGTTGGCATTTGTGGAGCGCTTGATTGGCAAGACCAAGGCAACAAACAAAAAGAAGTATATGGGCGTAAACAAGCTAAACCCGGTTTCTATGCAGCATTTTTGTTTCATTAGTGTCTCTGAAACTCTAAAATGCTATCCAGCACCTATAAAGCGTCTACTTTTAAAAGTTTTGAGGTTGGCCCCATGCTGAACGTGAAAAATTATTCTATTAGATCTAATTTAACTTTAGATCTACTATTTTGCCAAAACAAAACCAAATCATATGCTAGTTTCTTTCAGCTTATTTTTGGGTTTATTTGTTTTTTATTTTATTAGTTTATCTGTACTTTTCAGATAAAAAATAAAAAACAAAAAAATCTAAAATAAAATAAAAAAGCCATTGTGAATTTTAGCACACAAAACCAAATATAAAAAACGCCAGAGCTTTTATTTGGAATGACCAAAACATTTTATACAAATTTTAGCCACTGATACATCCTCTGTAAAAATTTTTTTTCCGCCACAGGGGCTCAAAGAGTTTTTTAATTGTCAAAAGTATGCTTCGGTCCGATGTGAATATCTTTTGCAAACATATACAAAAGATATATAAATCATATAGCATCTTGTAGAGCAAAAATTTCTCTACTAGAAAATATTTTTTTTTCTTCCGAAAAAAATTTAGTCTTGGGTTTTTTTTAAAAAAAAAAGCCGAAATTTTACCCATTTTTTTGTTTTTTTTGTATCTAGTCCCAGTGAACACCCCTGACCCCAAATGAGGTATACAAATTCTGAAACTATACAAAATTCTGAACCAATTGTAGGTTTAACTTTTTCAAAATATTGATTTTTTAGCCAAATAAATTATTTGAAAAAGAGGGTATTTTCTCAATTTTTATTGAAATTATTTATTTTTTTTTAAAGTTTATTTTTTTGTAATTATTCATTAAATTTTATTTTCATGTTCAAAAATAGTAAAGAAATTTTAAAAAAAAATCTAAATAAAAATATAAGTTAAAAAATAAGAATCAATTGATATTTTTTGTAAAAAACTAAGACAAAAGATTATTTGATATTCGTGGGTGTTGTTGCAATTTTCCTTTTGATTTTCCTGAGAAATAAGTCCCTAAAATTTCTCCGTAATAATTTGCACCATTATTATATCCAATTATTATCCTCCAAAATCTTTTAAATAGCTTTTTATTTACATCTTTTCCTCTTAAATAATCAAACGATTGTTAAAAAAAATCTTTCATTTTTTGAAAAGTCTGATCAGTACGAATTCGTATATTTTACTTTGAATAAAATTTTGGTGTTCCTAGTGTAAAGAAAATTTAATTGTTTTAAGAAATTTTCATTTCGGTATCAGTTATTGAAATAGATACTTATTTAAAGTAAAAAATAAATTTATTTGAATATTTTTTTAAAAGAATTCTTTTTTTTTAAAGGTGAACAAAAAATTACTATTATTAATATTATCAAATCTTAAAAAAACGTATTTAATTTGAAAAATAATTAAAATAAATGGGAATTGTTTAGAGTTTTACTTCTCCGAATAAGTGGCGTTCAGTTTTTTCTTAAAAAACACCGTTCAGCGTTTTAGTAATAGCCAAATGAACTCAATTTCAATTAATCAAATGTAATAATAATAAGATTCTTCTAAAAGAAAAGAATGTTAATTTTATTGATGTTTAAATTACATGTGAAGAAATTCTGTGATTAATCACTTATTTTAACCTTAAATTCGTTGATAAATCAAAAACTTACTAATGATGATCTTTACTTCATTTTCAAAATTATTTAACCCCACTTATAAAATCCATAGAGAAAGCGATTAAATATATAAATAAAATTTAAGGTTTAACAATCATCTCTTCCGTTTTAAAGCATCTTTTAAACTTTAACATAATCAGTATGAATTTTCAAAATCTAATCAATAATAATTTGTAAGAAATTACAATATTTCTTTAAAATTTATAATTAGATTCCTTAAAAAAAGGATTTGAAAATTTTCGATATGACACACTGGCTTTTAAAATATTCAAAATATTGTGAATCTATTTTTAACTTATTAAATTTTTATAATTTCCTGAAAAATAATCTTAATGAACCTCAGAAAGGATCATTTTTTGACTTTTTAAAAATTAGGTTTTATATTATATTCAAACTTTTATTACAAGTTTTTATGAAATCCAATTAAAAGATATGAATAAATAAATTAAAAAATATTGAAAAAAGAATTTAAACATTTTGATCCTTTGATTAATATTTTTATGAAATAAAATCTTGGCTATTTTCTATTCTACACTCGCTATTTTAAGTCCAGCTTGAACAATTCAAAACAAAGTGATTTAATTTTATTAAAATATTTTATTTATTGTATTTTTGAAGTTTATAACTTATAGTCTTTAAAAATTTTAAGGTTTGTTTCATTTATTAATTTTAAATTTTTCTTTGAAATTTCTAAATATTTGGTAATATATTATTTTATTTTGATTTAGAATCTTGAAGTTTAGAATCAAGAAAATCAGATCAAATAATATTTTTATAACTTTTTAATGGCATCTGATAAAATCTCTGCACAATGCTGAATAGTGGAACAATAATGCTCAATACTTGAAGAAGCTCTGCAAAAACTCTGCAATTAAATTTCAAGATGCCGTAAAAAATTATTAAAATTAATTTGGATTAAACTTAAATGACGATAAAACCATTTTACCAAAATATAAAGCATTGTGAAGTTTTGTTCAAAAAGTTCAAGAAAAAAATTCTTAATTGAAATTTTCGATGAATGAAAAAAATTTTCTCCTGTAAAATATGTAACAATGTGTAACAAAAGTTGTTACACCAAGAAGCCTTGAAAATAAATTCTGAAAGTTTTCTTTTAATTAATCATCGACTTTTAAAATCAATCGAATTTAAGACAATTTATTTGTCTTTGTAAAAAAAGAAGTTTTATTTGCAATATTTTAAAATTTTTGTAAGTGTTTATTTTAAATTTCGAAATTTTTATTTCAAAACCAACTTAACATTCATTCAATTTTTTTGGAAAATCAATAATTGGTTAATTAAAATTTTTTTTTTGTTTCTTTTTGAGCAAGTCCTTTAACATTTTTTGTTACATCATGTAATAAATTTTTATTTTATCACTTCATTCCATTCAAAATATATACGAATTTAAGATTTTTAACTGAACTTTTTGAACGAAACTCCACAATGCTAAAATATAAAAGTTAAGCATCGATTAATTATTAAATTCTTCAAAAGGCAATTATTTTTGGAAATTTATATAATGCAAGTTTTTTAAATGGGAAAAAAATATTGTAATTTTTTAATTCTAAATTTTAACTTTTAAATTGATTAATTAAATCTAAATTATTTAGAAAAAAATTTTAATTATTATTATTATCATTTATATTATTTTTTGGTTATTATTTATTTTGAAAACAATAAAAAGGACAAAATTAAAAATTCCCGAAATTTTCGATAAATTTGCAATATTTGAAAAAATTTTGATAATCACTGATAATTATAAATATGGAATATATGAAGAAATAAGCATACATATCCTACAGCGTTTAAGATGCTCGGCAAAGTAATGAAGAATTTTAAAAAAATTTGGCTTAATTTGACGAAGAAAAATCAGTAAACTTGGTTTAATTTAAAGTTAGGGTTGGTCGACCCTAACCTAACCGGTTAGAATATGAACCGGTTAAAATCTATAACTGGTTAACATAATTTTTGTTTAAAATCGATTTGGTTTTTTTAAATTTTAAAGATTAAAACCTTTTTTAAGTAAAAGAAACCGGTTTCAAAAATCGGTTAGATTTCTAACCGGTCGACCAATCTTATTTAAAGCTAATATTAAACTCAATATTTAGTTGAAATAATGATGATTTTTTTTTTTGAATATAAATCAAACAAATTTTTTGGTCCAAATTGTGATGAGGACATCACTGTGTACGTACAGTTGCATGCACTCGTCTGAATCAGGAGACGATGTGCATGTTGAGCGAGACCGTGCATACACTCGTTCCCTGCACACTGACATGTGCTCGTCTTAATGAATAGGCAAGCCACATGTTGTATAAATTGAAATGAATAAACATAGAACTTTATGAAAAGAAATTAAAGAAATAAAAGAAATCAAATATTGGTAAACCTCAAATAGCTTTAGTTGTTCACTTTATTTTACAAATAATTTAAAATAAAAATTAAAATTTTAAAAATTGTATTATTTGGATACCATTTTTCTCTTGACCTAAACTGATCTTGTATGATATTTTTTTAAAAATAATCGTACTAAAATAGTGATGTTAAATTTTAGACTACAAGATAATTTATTTTCAGAGTTGTTAAATGTCACAAGTGTGAAGTCAAGTCCAAGTCCAAAATTTTTTTTCATAAGTCCTTACTTAGTTTTTCAAAAGTCTGAATTTAATTCTATTCACTTTGACTTTAAAGGATTTAAAGCATATTTTTCTTTAAAATCATAAACAGATTTCATAATTTATTTAAAATTTAACTGTAAAATGATTCAATAGCAAAATTTTAAAAACTTTAAAAACAATCAGTTTATTCTGAGTAAATTAAAGAAAGATATTTTGATATGAACAAAAAAATCAAATAAATTAACTATATAAAAAAGATTGAATTAAAAAAGAGACAATAATTAATTTTATTAACAAACATGTTTTAATTCATAATTAAAAAATTTGAACCTTTTAATATAATTTTAAAATTTATTTCAATTTAATCGCAGATGTATACAATTTAAGTTTAAAATCAATAAATAAAATAGTTTTAAAAAAATCATCTTTAAATTAATGTGAAATTAATGTTCTTCAAAAATTTTCAAATGTTAGAAGTATTTTTAAAATAAAGATAATAAAATTTTCAAAGCACATTGAGATTTGATTCATTATTAAGGAAGTTGATTTAGATTTTCATAGCCAATCGAACAAAATAATTATTTGTAAAAGAAAAACGAAAAGAAAGCTTTGTTTAATAACATTTGTTGCAGAGTCCATTGGCAAATTTCTATCTAATTTTAAATCAAATTTTGGTTGTTTGACTTCACATATTCCAAAGCCTTTCCATGCTGGTTCTTTTTTTCCCAAAAATTCTTGAATCAAATAAACCCCATAATTATTAAATAATTTTTCATTACCAAGGGAATAACCATCATTTTTAAAAAAACGATAATTATAAACTGGATAATCATGCTGATAATTTGGTCTCTCAATATATTGTAATTTAATTTTAAAATAGCTAATGTTTTGTTTACAAAATCCAAATGCATCCTGATTTAAATTTCCAGTACAGTTTATTACTCTTTGATAGAACCTTTTGTAATAATAAGTGCAACTATCTCTACCACAACTTTTCGAATGGACACTTTTATTTTCACTCTTAATAAGCTCATTTAATGAGCCTAAAATTTTTGTATCGATATCCACTTCGCTTAAATTACCACCAGATTTAATTTTTTCAATTTCATCCCATTTCAATAAGGCGATTTTAATTTTTTTTGGACTTATGTCTTTTGGTGTTCGATTAACATTTACCAACAAAGCTATATTTAATCCACAAAGTGTAATTGTCAGAATTAACAAAAAAAAGCTTCCAATATGAACACATTTTTTCCTGGTATCCTTGTTTTTTACCATTAATGAAAAAAAAACAACAATAACAAAAGTGCCAAGGAAGTAAATTAATATTAGAATTATTCTTGCCTGAACAAAAGAAATATTATAAAAGTTAAAACAAGAAATAAACTTGTAAGTAATTGATTCTTTTGGAATAAAGAAAATTAAAAAGATCAAATTTTCAAATATCAAACAAAGAAAAAAATCTTTAATATTCTTAAAATCTTCGTCTTTTTCTATAAAAAGAATACTTCCTACCATGTAAACCTTAATAATGAAAGCAGGAAGAACAAATACGAAATTCATTATTATGATAGCAAAGAATATATAAGGATAATTAATTGATTTATTAAAGTCATGAATTGAGAAAGAGGCCCTGTATAGAATATTTGACATCAATTTCCAGTCTAAGCCAAATATACAAAAAGGTATCAGTGAAATTGAAATTCCAAAAAATAGAAAAGGTATTGACAATATTCGACGCATAATGTTTCTTTGTTTTAATAAAAATTAAACTAAAATGAAAATTGTCAATATAAATAGTTAATTTTTTAGCTCTAATTTCACAATTATTTATAAATTAATTTATGAAATTATTGTTAGATTAAAATCAATCAACCTTTAAGAAAAGCATAGCTTTTTTAAAGAAAAAATAATCTGCTTTTTTTGAATTTTTTTTCTAAATAATTATCTTTTCAATATAGCCAATAAAGTTGAAAAAATTAGGAAATATTTATGCCTAGATTTTTAGAATTTTCACCGAGCTTTTTTAACATGTGACATCTTTTTTGTTTATTGAAATTTTATTTTCGAGACTTGGCAATTTTTCCAAACATGATGGAATTTTCAAATTTTTTCTTCGTCATTTTTTGGTTCAACTATCTAATTATTAATATTTTAAATCAAAATTAAAATAAATTAAATTGATAATTTTCAGGAAATGAAATCACTAATTTTTTATAAATTTAAAAAATTGCACATGAAGATTCTTTTAAAACATTTTTTAAACTAATTTTCAAATAAATTTGAAAATTTCATTCAAAGGCTTAGTAAAATTATTCCAAAACCTTAAAAAATATATATATCAATAAAAATAAAAATATTTTGTCAATTTAAAAATATAGTCATTTGAAATTTGATATTTCATTCAAAATACACTGCTGTAATCTATAATGAAGAAAGATTAATTAAACTTTAATTAATATTCATAGGTAAGAATGATTTTTTACCTATAAAAAGCGAACTAAAGAAATAATGATTTTATGCATTTAAATAAAGAAAACATCAATTATATTTCAGAAAAACCGCTGCTTTTTTTAAATTAAATAATGGTAAGCCAAAGTTCAACTTCATCTTTCTTCGCAACATTTTAAATTTTATATTCATGATATTATCTTAATTTTTTAAAAGGAATTTGATGGTTCAATCCTAAAAATTTTATTTAAGTTTACCCGTCTAAGAAAAATTAAGATCTTTTTGAAAATAAAAAAATTTCTCAAAACAAAATTTTATCAAGATATTTATCTATTTGTCCAAATGTTGTCAAAATTTTCCATTTAATATTTATTTTGAAAAAAGTCAATCATTATTTGATGTTTGTATTAAAAATAATTAAATGTCGATTCGGTAAAAGAAACCCCCAACTTGACATTAAAATTTTTCAACATCACATCATCTGAACATTTAAATAGAAAAATGCTTTTAAAATTTAATATGATTTTTTTTTATAAAATGCGATCTATTCTAATAATTACCCTCGCTTGTGTTTTATTTACCAGCTATTCTATGCAAAACTTTGAGTGTCCTGGTTGCTGTTCTCTTCTTTTAGACGGAGATCAACAACTTTGCAACTGTCCGGATATATGCGAATGCTCCTCAAACACAACCTGCACTTGTCCACCAGACTGCGGATGCAATATTTACGGATGTATTGGAAAATGAAAAATTTAATATTACTAAATTACTAATATTACTATGATAATTAATTTCAAATAAATCTTTTCAAAATTAAAATAGTTTTTTATTAAAAAGATAAATTAATTTAGATTAAAGTTAATATGACTAGATAAATTTCAATTTGAGCTATAAATCAATTATTTTTTTTGCAAAGCAATTGCTCAGAACCAGTTCTTGGGAAATTTTACTTTAGAAAAAAAGTTTTGATTAATCGATTTGTGTAATTAATGGATTAACATTTAAAAAAACCTTAAAGATAAAAATTAATTTTATGAAAAGAAAATGTTATCCTTAAATGGAATACTCGTTATCAGTCATTAAATTTAAATCTTTTTAATCTTCTCCGTAATTTTCATTACCTTAAAAAACAAACGAAATTAAGATCTTCCATGTATCCAAACGTCAATTTAAATTAGTTCAAAATTCTCTCAAGCTCAAGTAAAAACAAAATTATTTCAGCTATTGATAAAAGAGAGTTTATAAAAAATAACTAGAATAGAATAGCAGTAGTTTATTTAACAGTAAAAAAATTTAACAAATTACCTGAAAAGAAAAGCGTACATAAATAAAATAGCAAAAGGCATAAGAAAATTTATTAAATCCTGAGCATATAATTTACCTTAAAATTTAATGGAGTTTTAGTCGAGTGAGATTTTATTGTCAAATTTTCTATAATGACGCTCAATAGGAAAAAATTGGTCATAATCGGAGACGGCTCTTGTGGCAAGACCAGCTTGCTCAGTTCTTACATTAATAAAGTATTTGATCCAGATCTAAAGCCGACAGTCTTGGATACCACTACGATTAAGACTGAAATCCAAGGCAGCATTGTATGTTTATTTTTTTTAATTCTTATCTAAAATTAGATCTATTAAGGTTGAATTTGTGATATGGGATACAGCTGGTCAAGAGGAATATGAGCGCCTAAGACCTCTAACTTATAAAAACTCGGACATCATCCTTGTCTGTTACAGCGTTGAGAACCCTGAATCTTTGACAAACATTATCGAAAAATGGTATCCCGAACTTCGATATTTTTGTCCCCAAACTCCAGTTATTTTAGTCGGTAATCAATTTTTTAATTTATTTAATTTTTAAATCATTCATAAGTATGATTTTATATTGGAATAAAAAATTTAAAATTCTTTGAAAATTAACTCAAGATTTTTGTTTTTTTCTTTAATATTTAGATTCAAAAATTTAATAGTTCATGTTTTTGGGTTGAATTTTAATTTTAAAATTTTTCAATTTGAAGAGTTTTTCACTAGGAATCTTCAAAACACAAACCATAGATCAAAAAGAGAGAAATTTAATCGAAAAATAAATATCTCTTAAATAAATATTTTTGTACTTATTGTTCGAAATTTATCTAATATTTGTTTTATTTATGAAAAATACCCTGTTTTTGAATAATTTTTTTTTAGTTTTTATATCCAAGCCTAATAATTTTTTTGGTATTTTTTTCTTCGAGTTTTTATTTGAGGACTTAAAAAAAGCCTATGAAACCCAATATTATTTATAAAATTAAATCCACAATCAAAAAATAAAAAATTATTTTAATTATTTTGGATAAAAATGAAAACATTTTTAATCTGATCTAACATTTGTGTAGATTTTTTTTTCTCTTTTGAACGGTGTAAATTAATTAGGAAATTTAATTTTAAAAATAATCAAAGAAATAAATGTTTTTTCAAAAATTAATTTAAGTCGTAAAAAAATCAAAATTTTAAAAGAGAAGATTTTAAATTAAATTCAAAAGAAAATTTTGCTTAAAAGTGATACTGGAATTAAAAATTGAACTTCAATTCAAAATTATATTTTATAATCAGACTCTTTCCGCTCATACTTATTAAAAAGGTAAAAACAAATTTTAAATAAAACGAAGATGATTAATAAAAATTCTATTAAAGTAACAGGAATTTTGTTTCATTTTTTTTTTCATTTATAATTTCTTATCAATCACAAATCAAATTTTTTTAAGCTACATTTGTCTAATATCAAGCATTTAACCTCTTTTTGAGATATTTTTAAAAAAAAAATTTAATTTTTTATTTTGCCCAGGTAACAAAAAAGATTTGAGGGATGAGTTCCGAGAAAGTAAAGTCAAAAAGAACGTAATCAAACCACTGAGCACACCAGATGGAGAAGTGATGGCTAGTCGGATTAGAGCTCACGTTTTTTTTGAATGCTCGTCTAAAACTGGCGAAAAAGTGAATGACATATTTGAAACTGCAGCTATCATAGTTCTTATGAACAACATAATGAGAAAAAGTATCAAATATTCCAAAAAAAGTGAAAAAAAGAAGACTTGTGTAAGCCTTTGCACTTTAATTTAATATTTTTTAATATTTTTATTCAAAAAAAGATTTTAATGTGAGCTATTTTTATCGGGTATTAGGCTACTACTACGAAACCCGACAACCTATAGAGAGATAAAAAAACTGAAATTCTATATAACCAATATTGTTTTACTAAAGTTGATTAAAATTAGCCTATGATTAAAGAAATTTAAAACTCTCGAAAACGCCTATTTAAGTTTTTAAATTTTATTTTTTTGTTCATTTGCGTTGATTGATTTTTAGAAATAAAATGCTTAAAAAATTTCTTTTATTAGTGCTTTTTGTGAGTTTAGCTTTTTCTTTGGACCTGGGAGATGGACAACAGGAAGCATGTTTGCATTTATTTAAAACTGCAGAGATCATCGGTTGTCACACAACCGCTAAACTGGCTCTCAAAAAAGAGACTATACTTCTATGTGACAAATTTTATGTCAGCAGCGAAAATGATACATGCGAGTTGATATCACAAAATTTGAATGCTTCAATCGATCTCATTGAGAAAATTGTTGATTGTGAAAACTTGGAGGCAAACAAACCAGTGTGTATTAGCTCGGAAAGTGGTGTAGACGTGACCCATGAAAGTTACATTGAGCCTTTTGCAGAGTCTGACTTGGATTCGCTGATTTCAAGTGAGACTCCCAATATTTTAGTAGAGACTACCACTCTAAAAGCTGTGTCCAATTCAGTTGGTGATTTTGAGTTGGAAATAACTGATGGTTTGAGGCAGCATAATTTTTACCGTAAATTACATAAAGTTAATGAGTTGAGCTACAATGAGACAATTGGTGCCGAGGCGCAAAAATGGGCTGAGCACTTGGCATCGACTAAACAATTAGCTCATAATTATCAAAGTCCTTATGGTGAAAATATAGCTCAAGCTTGTGGATTCGCCGGTTTTTCAGGTAAACAAAAGTGGAAAACAATAAAATCTTAGAATGTTTTTTTTTAGTTTCCATTGCAGCGAGCAAGTGGTATGAGGAAATCAAAAATTTTAATTTTACCACTGGGCTGAGGATTTCGAAAGATTTAGATATTGGTCATTTTACTCAGTTGGTGTGGAAAGGCACTACACATGTTGGGTTTGGTAAAGCTTTAGATGATCAAGATTGTGTTTATATAGTTGCCAATTATTTTCCTCCAGGAAATATTGTAAGTAAAATTAAAAATTAAATTAACAAAAATTTTTATTTCATTTTTTATTTTTAGAGAGGAAGATACACAACAAATGTGCTCGATCTAGAGTAGAACAAAAAAATTATTTCGATCATACTCCTCGATTAAAATATTTTCTAATTTTTTATTTATTGAATAAAAAATCAATACAATTATTTTTTTTAACTTCTAATAGAATTAAATATTCTTTAAAATAGACAGATACAAAGTAATTCATTAGTTTCTTTAGATTCAGAACAAAATTAAGGAACTTGAAAGCTTTGTGACACAGTGATCATATTTACCTGCTTTTTTTGATCTTAAAATTTAAATTTGGTAAAAATTTATTTGGTAATTATTTAAATCAAGAATGTTATATTTTACTTTACTCAACAAGATTATTGACAAATGTTTCCATGATACAATGCGAGTATAGTTAAAAATTAATTAGATTAACCAGTTTAAATTATATTAATAACATGTTATCAAATTAATTAATTCGAGAATAAATTGAAAATTTTTTCTAAAAAGTATTTAAAATTAAAAAAATTGAAAAAAATCTTCTTTAATTTTTTAATTTTAATTTTCTGATAAAATTATCATATACTTAACTAATAATTTTATTTGGATATAAAATATGATCAATTGGTCACAAAATTGATCAGCCCCAAAATTTAAAATTAATTGAATTTTTTTATTAAAACAAATTGCTTATTAATTGAATTAGATAAAAAATTAAAGATATTTTTAAAATAAAATTAATAAATTAAAATAAAACAATAAGGGGCAATATTTTTAATTTTGGATGGTGCGGGAAGAAAATGTGATGTAATACACGACCACAATGGATCTAACTTTTCGATGTAGTTTGATTGATGATCTTTAACTTTTTAACCAATATTACGGAATAAAAAATTTAATAAATAAATTTCTCATAAAAGTTAATAATCTAAAAAAAAAATTATTCACTATAATATTTGCTATTTATTTGAATTTTTCTTAAAAATTAAAAAATATGATTAATTTCGAAATCAGCCATATAATATGCTTAAAAATATAAATTCACAAAAATTTGCTCTGAAGACGCTTATTATAGGTGTTTATTATAAGTATCTTTTCTTATATTCTTTTATACTCTAATTTTATTCTAATGATCACTTGGTTGTGAAAAAGGCTGAGTAGAGTTCTTGAAAAAAGAATAATTTATTTTTTTTTATTTGTTTTTCTGTACCGAGCTAATGCTCATTCAGAATATAAAAAAAATTAAAATGAAGTTAATTAAGATAAAATAAAATAAAAAATAAATAAAATAAAAATAAAGGAAAAATAAGTCAAAAGAAAATTAAAAACGATATCTTGAATAAAATAATAGATGTTAGACTTGTTTAAATATAAACTTCATGTATAAACTTTTTTTAAGTACTATTATGTGTAATCAGAATTTTATGGGTAAACTTTTTTTCGTAATTAAAAATTAAATCTGTCATTTTTATGATGTTCAATTAAAATAAGTGATTTTTCAGAAATTTTATGAATCAATCGAACGATTTTATATAATATTTAAAATTATTTTATCTAAATAATTTCTTTTATTAGTGAGTAATTAATAAATTAATTAAAGAATATAACATTCAAATGTTTGAATTTGAAGATTTTGTCAGACACAACAATGAAGATAACACAGCTCTATCTTTGGATTAAAAATCTATCTTTGGTACATTCCTTTTAAGTTTTTTTTTTATTTAAAATTAGTTATTTTCAAGAAAATTTTCTCAAGGCAATTTTCAAGTTTTTTGCCAAAAACCTAATTAAATGATTCAAATTAGGTGAATGTTTTTTTAAGAAATAATAATTTAAGAATGTACCTGTAAAAATATTTTTTCATTTACAATTTCGATAAACAAAATTAAATATTTTCGTTCAGTTTTAGATTTTATAAGAATATTTGAAAAAAATATTTACATATCTATTTTTTATTTGAACAATATTAATAAAAATATCCAAATAACAAAGTAAATTCTAATTTAGAACAAGTTCAGAATTAAAACGTTATAAATTCTTAAATATTAAATTATTTATTAGCTTTCAAATAGGCTCAAAATATTTGCTTTATTCTATTAATTATAAAATTGACAATGTCGATTATGAGACTTCTAGTGTTCGAAATCAACTACAATCGGCCATTTAAAAAAATTCTTGACTATTCAAACCAAAGTATTTAGTTAATTAGATGATGGAAAACTTCTTGATTAAATCAAAATAATTAATCAGTTGAATCATTGATCAAAATGTTATAAAAAAATTTTAATGACTTCTAAGAATTTTTGTTTAAATTAAAAAAACTTAAAAAGTTTTAATATAATTAATTATTTAAAAATAATCTAGTAATAGTCAAAATGATATTAGAGGATTTAAAATTTTTTTTTTCAAACTGTTTACTCAATCAATTCAAAAAAATGAAGAAGAGAAATAATTCTTATTATTAAAAACTATATTACAATTGGTATTTTTTTTTGATCTTTTGATCTTGATCAGTGTGTGCTCAGTTTTTAAAAAGTAAGTAGACGCTCTAAGGTAAAAAAAAGCAAGTAGACACGTCTACCTTCGATTTTTAAAAAAGCAAGTAGACGCGTCTACCATGTAAAAATAAAGGAAATTAAATAAAAATCAAGTTTTTTTTGTTTAAAAAAAGTTAAAAAAATTTTTATTCAAAAAAATATCTATCTAGAATAATGGATTTAAAACGTAATTAAAAAATTTTTTTTTAAATCATTTTTTCAAAATACAGATCTCCTACATAATTTTAAATTGTTTTTATACTAGTTTTGAATATAGATCAATATTAGCTAGAAGTCTTAATTTGGAGCTCTTTTTTCATTTATTATTTTTTTTCGCTTTTTTTATATGAACAGAATATTTTTTTGGACAATTAAGTCCAAGAATGAGTAGTAACACAAAACATAGAAAAAAAGCCAATAGTCGCGTTTAACCGCGTTTCAATGATGAGCTCACGCCTAATCTTGATCTCAAATTTCAATTCGCCAAATGATAAAAAATTATTAAATTCAAATTTTAAGATTTTTTATCTAATTTTATAAACGAAAAATAATATTTCTGGTTTTAGGACTGATCTAATATTGATATTAATATTTTTTTAATATTCAAATTTCAAATCATCTGTGAAATTATTTCAACAGAAAGAAAGATACTTGTACAAAATACAAAATATGTATACAAGTATACAAATTTTTCAATTGAAATAAATTAATTTTCAGTTATTTTTTTAAATTTTACTAATATTTGATTCCATCACTATAAACTCACAATGCTTTGTTTCAGTTACAATTAATAATAATTAAGCTGTCTTTACTATAAAGAAAGCTATTTATAATTTTTAATTTAATTATAAAGAATTTATATTTTCTTGATAAGCTCAAGGGTTAAAAAGCAATTAAAATAAAATAAAATGGCATTTTTTGAAAGGCTTTAAATAAAGAACTCCTTATCTTTCTTTCAGTGATTTTCTTTTAATCTGAATTTAAATGCTATAACTTCAAACAATGTTTTTTAAAAACATTTTGTCTTAAAGGGTAATTCCAAACACTAAAAAGAAATTAAATTTTTTTTAACTTTTATTTTGGAAATTTTAATTGCTCCGAAGGAAAATAATTTTAAATAATTAAAAAATTGATTATTTTAAAATCTTTATTATTGAAAAAAAAAATCAAAATGCTCAATGATTTAGAACTTATGAATCGTAAATCGAAGTTTTTGATTTGAGATTTTATCTTTGGATTTAGCTATTTCAAAACCAAAAATTTACCTAATAATAATAATAATAATTAGCTACTGCAAGAAACTTGCGAAGAAGTCTTACACGGAAGACTACTATGGTAGCTATTTACACCGTTTATACAACAAAACATTAGGCTATTTATAATTATCCAAATTTCGAAGAAAAATATTGTAGCTTTCCGTCCAATTACCAACTCTCAACCGATAGAATAACTACTAGACATAATTCAACAAAATTCATTTTTTATCTATTTTATTAGATTAGATAATTTCTAAAGATACGGATTTTTGAACTTTTCATACTCATTTTTGAATTGATTCACTGAGCAAGAATTGATCACTTCCTCAGGAAGCTTGTTATATAAAAAATCAAACTTTATTTAATAGTTTTAATTTGATATTATCATTTTGAATATCATAAATTGATCATAAACTTCAACTTTACCAAATTTTATACTTAATGATAGATTTAGAATTCAAAATAAGCATTTCTAAAACATTTTTTTTGAAAATTTAAATTTTTGCAAAATAAATATGTAATGAAAAATTTTTAAATAAAAGCCAAAAGACCTCAATAATTTTTATAAGATTTATTTAAAAATATAGTTAAAAAATATAAAAATATCATTCAGAGGCTTGGAAAAATCATTTCAGTTTTTAAAATAAATTTTTCAATTTGTCGTACCTTTTTTTTTGTTTTTTTTGAAAATTTTTCAATTCCTAATGTGACTAAAATTAAAAAAAAGTGCGACTGATTTTTTATTTATTTAAAAATCTTTTTTAATTTAAATTAATCGCAAATTATTTAAATTTTTTCTTAAATTTAAATAATCTTCAAAGTTTGTTAACTTATATTAGAAAAGAAAAGAAAATTTATCTTTAATTTGTATCAATTAAATCTTATAGCGTTCAAAAAATTTTCTAATTTGATACTAATTACAAGATGAAGACAAATACAACAATCGCAATATTTATTCTGGTCATTGTAATGGGTGTTCAATCAAATGAAGAATTCAATTGCCCTGGGTGTTGTGCTATTGCTTTCGAAGGTGATGAAATAATTTGCGGCTGTCCTGAAATTTGTAAATGCCAAAGCAAAACATTTTGCGAATGCCCTAGCGACTGTGGATGTGTTGGAAACGAATGTGTGGGCAAAAAATAAACAATAAATAATAAATTAACTTACTTTAAACTTTAAATAAAAATTTAACAATAAATTATTTCATTTAACTCATTTTTATTTAAATTCAAATATGATGCAGAGATTTTATAAAAAAACTTTTAAAAATCTGTTACCATTTCCGATTTAAATACTCATTTTTTTAGAAACATAAAAAGTTACTTAAGAAGCCAAAAAAATGAGGAAAATTTTAGCTATTTTAACAATTATTAGCATTTTCATATGCGTAAATACCAATGAGGCGGATAATTTTGAATGTCCTGGATGCTGTGAACTCTCTGTGAATCAAAATAATGAAGATTATTCAATAGAATGTGTTTGTCCAAGGAAATGTACATGTTCAAGCTCATTTAATTGCAAATGTCCCGATGATTGCGCATGTGTTGGAGACGATTGCCCTGAAAAATGAACCAACTTCAATCATCAAATACAATCTTTAATAAGAATTAAGAAATCTAAAGCGGAATTTATTTTCAAAAATAGGATCTTTTAATAATAAAAATTAAATTAGTGTAATTTTATTCAAATTTTTTTTTATTAATAAAAAATTAATAATTCTGATGGGAACTAAAAGAAAATTGAATCTTCTTTTTTAAATTAATCAAAATTAAAATGTAAAAAAAAATAATTTCATTTTATTTATTTTCTTTCTAAATTTAATTCAAAATCAAATGGCTTCCTGACAGAAACTTTTAAATTTTCTAAATTCTTTAAATCATAACACTGGTGATCATTGCTTAAAAATTATGTTTATTAATAATAAATTGAGAGCTCTAAAATAAATTTAAGCTTGAGTCTTAAAGGTTTTTTTTTGATCCCTTTTTGTCAAAGGACATCATAAAATTTGGGAAACATACACATGCAATGTGTTTTTAAGTTAAAAAATTATATTTAAGATTTTTTTAAAACACACAATAAGTGTGTGCTGGTCATGTCTTAAATGATTAGTAAAAATTAAATTTTCAATTGAACAAAACTACCGTATACCAGTATTTAGAGATTCGTTGTTTAAAACCCTAGTTTCCGTATATGCTCCGAGCAACGACATAGACCTTGCCATGTTAAATTTTTTAATTAAAAAATGCATGCTATTGGTGATTTTAAGATTTAAAAGCTGCGTCTTTATTCAAGAAAAACTTTTTTTAATAATTTTTTTTAATATTTAAACGCTATTGAGAATTTCAAAAATAAATTGAACAAAAATTCTTCATTTTTTAATAAATTAAAATTAAAGTTAATAAAAAATTTTTTAAAAAATACTACAATATAGTGCAAAATACTTTTTTGCACCTTTTTTACCTAAAATAATTTTTCTCATGTAAAAAATGACAAAAAAAACGAATCAATAGGATTTAAATAGATCATTAATTTGATGTTAAAAAAAAAAAAAAGAAAATAAATTTTATTTTAGGTAAAAAAAGTGCAAAAAAGTATGTTGCACTATATTTCAGTATTTTTTCTAAAATTTTTTATTAACTTTAATTTTTAATTTATTAAAAAACGAAAAAATTTTGTTCAATTTGTTTTAGAAATTCACAAAACCTATTTAAACACTTAAATTTTTTGTTAGAGATAATGCAATTGTATTTTCATTTATATTTAAAATTTTTAAAAAATATAAAGTTATAAGTGCAGCGCTAAAAATAACGACTAAATATAATAAATATATAATACCATATAAATCAAATGCATTAAATTTAATTTTTTATTTTTCTGTGTATTTACCAGAGTTTTTTTTAAAAGTCAAAAGTCTCGAGTCAAGTCCAAGTCCGGACATTTTTTTTTCAAAAGTCGGAGTCAAAGATTTTTATTTTTTTTATCGCTTTTAAAGTCCGGACTTGAATTCTAATTTGGGACTAAACGCAACTATGGTATGTATTTTACTCAGAGTTTTTTAAAAGTCACAAGTCTCAAGTCAAGTCCAAGTCCAGGCTTTAAAATTTTGAATACTGAAGACATTTATGCTAAAATTGCAATCAAATTCTGATATATGGCAAATCTATTGCATTAGAAAACCAAAGAGTATATAAATTTTTTGATATGAAGTCCGATTTAGCAAATTTAAAAAAAAAAGTCCGGACTTGGACTTTTTTTTGGGACTTTTAAACAAATCTTATTCTACTTCACAAAGCCAGATTTGAGCCAAAATCTAAAAATGTATTCAATTTTTAAATTAATGAAAATTTTTTTTGAGATAATTTCGAAAGAGTGGTCTATTTTGAAAAATTTGAATTCAACATTTTATTCTAAATTTAACATTTGAATTTGATATTTGCAAATTCATTTCAATCATATCAAAAGAATCATGCAATTTATTTTAGTTTCAACTAAATATCTAATTTTGACTTTGAATTATGCACCTTGAATCATTCATGAGTTCCTGATTAGAAAATGCGCGCTTCGAATGAAATTTTTTGATTGAAAAATCCTGAACTAACTCTGTGCTTTAGAAAATTTGTCAGTCTTGCTCTAGAAATGTGTGGGATGCGATGAAAATTGCTTTGTAAAAAAGCTACAGGAATGGTCCATTGTCAAAAATTTTGTATAAATTACTTGACAAACTAGAGAAAAAATAAAATAAAATAAAATAAAATGAACGCAAAAATAACATTAATTTTTTGCATTTTTTTCCTATCAGCATTTACCACAAATTATGCCAACGCTCAATGTCCAGGCTGTTGTGCGATATCAATTTCATCAGGTCGTAGTCGATGCTCTTGTCCAGCCGAATGCACCTGCTTTTCTCGGATGAGCTGCCGATGCCCGCCTAACTGCGGCTGTGGACCAAATGGATGTGTCGGATAGCAGACTAGAAACTAATCCAGCTAATATAAAATGATAATTTATGTAAAATCAACAATGGCAGAAATAAAATCTAAAAAAAAAAATTAACAATTCATTTACACTATCTAAAATTTCTTTTGTATTTTAATGTTTAAATTTTTATATACACTCATTTTTTTCGAAATAAATTAATTAACAAAAAAATTTGCTCTCAATTAACTTTAAAAAGCAAGCAATGAATGTGATCAAACTGCGCGGCTTGCCATGGTCATGCACCGTCGAGGACGTGGTCAAATTCTTGAGCGGCATAAACATAGCACCAAAATCGTCTGAGACAGACGTCAAAAGCCCGAGTGTTTACTTGACCAGCAATGCAGAGGGCCGGCCGTCCGGCGAGGCTTTTGTCGAGCTGGTCGACGAGAGCGACGCCGAAGCGGCCCTGACGCGCAACAACGCCATGATGGGCCAGCGATACATAGAAGTGTTCCGCTCCAACCAAGAACAGCTCAGCAAGCACATCCAGGACTCGTGGTCGAGCACGACCAACTGGTCCGAGCCTGTTGTTCGCCTCCGCGGACTTCCCTTCGGATGCCACCAAGAAGACATTGCCACTTTTTTCACAGGTTAGTGCCACATTTTGTGCTCGGGCTTTACCTAGTCTCTTCAAGAGTGGATTTATTTTAAACGGGTGCTTTTAAGGGTTAAACATTGCTTTTGATGGCATACTGATGGTAATTGATTTTTCGGGTCAGTTTAACGGGGAAGCATTTGTTCGATTTAGTAACATTTTAGATGCAAATAAAGCATTGGAAAGACATAAGCAAAAAATATCAAACAGGTTGGTTAGTTTAACTTGATTAGGGCCACTTAGCTGGTTGAACTAGGGCACTCTTTTTTCCTCATGCCGATCTTAAGTTCACTCTTAATTCACTGGGCCTTTTTCTCTAGGTATATCGAGGTGTTCCGAAGCAGTAGGCAAGAGATGGCCCACTATTCGTCCCATTCGCAGACTAGCATGCGCGCCAAACAACCCACTAAAATGAACAAGAGAAACTCAAATTGGAACAGTGGCACCGATGTGTACAGACAAAATTCTGGTGATTTTAGCCGAAACAGGCAAAAGCCGTACTCACGCAACACGGCCCAGAGTGTGCAGAGCAGATTTAGAGGTAGGAAAATTTACATTTATTTACTTTGAGTTGACTTTGATCAAATTCAATTCACAAAGAAACAGAATAAAGGGAAAAGTGATCATTTTTGAATGATCGATTTCAATTTAATTTTTTTTTTTCATTAAAATCATATTTTTTAGGATTTAAAATGAAATTATGATTTTTTTTAGCATCGTTTTGTTGATCATCTTTATAATTTTTGGTGCCAAGTAAAAAAAAAAATTATTAAAAATAAAGAAATTTTTGAAAATGGGGGACTGTTATACAACAATATTATTGATATTGAATTTTCAATACCAGTGGTTTTCAATATCAATTAATTATTTAACACTTTACTGATATTTGTTTAAATATTATTATTATTAATTGGGCATCTTGAAGTTGCTGATCAATTCAAAATATCATTTCAATTCAAAAATTTTATCCTTAGATATAAAACTTAATCTTTGATTTAACTTGAATAATTATAATGTAACATGCTTTACATGCAATGTAGATTTAGAAAATAAAAAAAAATTAAAAAAATATTTTCTCAGTCCATTGATAATCGATTTTAGCATTTAAGTATATTAACTGATTTTTTGTAAAGTTTATTTGAGATTTTTTATGTCAAAAGTATTTGTATCTAGCATTCACAATTAAATTTAAAAAAGAAATTCAAATAATTATTTTCATTTTATTACCAAATAAGTAAAAAAATGAAAATTAAACTTTACAAAAAATTAGTTAACTAAATTGAAAATCGATTTTATCAATGTATTGAGGAAATTTTTTTTCAATTTTTTCATATTTTCTAAATCTACATTGCATGTAAAGCATGTTACATTACAATTATTTAAATTAAATCAAAGATTTATTTTAATATCTAAAGATAAACTATTTGAATTGAAATGATAAGTTGAATTGATCATCAACTTCAAAATGCCATTAATTAACAAAAAAACTTGTATCTCATAGGTCAAAAAGTTATAAAAAAAAAAATTTCAAAATTAAATAAAATAAATGTAAAAGTAATTAAATTTGACAAAGTCAATTTTCGTTTTAAATATCAAGGTAAAAATTTCAATATAAAACTGGTTAATTGGATAATTAAATTTGATAATTTAAATAAGTTGAAAATTTAAAAAAAAAAAAAACTTAAAAAAATTACTTACTTAGAAATAAATTACTTGAAAAAAACAAAAAATGTTTGATGTTCAATTTCTAACCGAATTGATTAATTCTAACAATATTGACGAAATAGTTAAATTTCTAAATGATAATAATTTTATTTAAAAAAAAACAACTCTTTGAAAATAAATAAATGTAAAGAAATGTTCAAAACAAATTAACTGATTTAACAAATGAAAATGTTGTTCAGAATGCCCATGTAGGAGGTAACTCAAATACGTGTGTTTTAGAAAAGTAAAAAAGAGGCAGACCGCCAAAATGTAAAAATTATTATTATCTTTTTTTAATTAAGTAATTTTGATATCAATTAATTAATTTCAATATCAATGATATTGAGGTATAAGAGACCCGAAAATGACAAGGGGGATTTTTTTCTTTTAAGTAGCATTTATTAAAGACCGTATACTGTCGCAGAAAAACTATACTACTAAAAGAAGACCTAAATTTTTTTTTTACCATTAAGACCCGAGAAGTTTGAAAAAATTGTTATTTATATTACAATGAAGAAAGGAGGTTTTTAGTGTAAGATTTTCATGTGGACATTTTGATTATGTAGAATTTATGTTATTAAATTTAAATTCACAATTAGTTCAAATTATTCCAAAATTGCAGACTCAAATGAAAAATTAACTACAAAGGAAGGCCTTTTTGTTAATTTATTTGCGTTTTTATATTAGTGATAAAATTAATTCTTTACAAAATTAAAATTTCATTTTTGAAAGTACTTGTATTTAATTTTTAATGGTGAAAAGAAGTCTAAAAAACTTTCAAAGTCTTCTAGTGTTAAATCGTCATTTATTTGGGCATTGTAAATTTAGGTACAAAAAAAAATCAAAAAAAATCCAAATCTTAAGTTCTGAAGGACCAAAAAATGTTCTGTAAATTGTAGCAACTGATACTACCCTTGTACCATCAATATACTAATTCTGCATAATTCTGCAAAATTGAGAAAATTGTGAATTTTAGTACAAAAAACCAAAACAAAATATATGAAACGCCAGAGCTTTAATTCGGACCGAACAAAACATGTTTTGTGAATTGAAGCAACTGATCCATCCTCTGTACCACCACTTAAAGTTGAGTTGGATTTTTAATATAATTTAATAACCCAAATTTACAATTTTCTGAGTTTCGCAGAATCAGTGTATTAGTGGTACAAAGGATATTTCAGTTGCTTTAATTTACAGAACATGTTTTGATCCTTCAGAACTTAATATTTGGAATTTTTTATATTTTGTTTTTGTTTTTTGTACTAAATTTCTCAATGTCATTTATTTGATTAAAAGTCAAAAATAGAAAAATATGTTAATTAAATGTATCAATCGACATCTAAAAGTATTCCATATTAAATGACAATATTTATTTATTTACTGAGCAGAGGCCACCAGTTGGGCCACTATCGATACGCTGTAAAATAAAGCGTGTCGTTAAAAATTAGTAAAAAAAAAAGGCATAAAATCAGTTTGTACAAAAAAAAAACAGAAGAGTCGTTTTAAAATTCTAAAGATAAAAGAAGAGGACAAACATTAAATATAAGAATATAATATTGGATTTTTTTTTTCTGCAGTTTTAGTTTTAGTTCTGTCGATCAAACCTGGTAAACTCAAAAAGCATTTTTGGTATTTCCTCTCTATTCATGTGGCTAAATATCTCTCTAATTTTCATGACTATATGGTCTTCTTTTGAAGCCCTCAGGTCAGTCATTACTATGTATTTGTAGACGCTACAAACTTCACTCCGTTCCAAAGAGCTGTCATCTCCTACAAAGCTTTTAAATTCGTCTATTTCAGAAATAAAACTTTGATTGACTTCAATTGTTTCGAAGATTCTTAATATTTCCCTGGTGTAGGTATTTCGGATGAGTCTCTGATAGAAATCACATTTTAAAGTGTTGAGTCGAATAATGGTTGGCTCTAAGTTAAGCGCCAGAAGTAACTCAGTTGTCCTGCACCTTTTTGGTATCCCAAGTATGCTTTTAATGACGTTACCCTCTATTCGCTTAATTTTTAGTTTTTCTGTTGAACCTAGATTGTGGTTCTCTAGTCCATAAAATAAGATTGGTCGTAAGTATGTCTTATATAATTGTCCTTTCATGTTTGGATGTGCAATATTGCTAACAATACCAAGGACCTTTAATTTGGCCAAAGATGCATAAACTGCCTTTTTTCTTTTATTTATATGTCCTGAGTTCTTATCATCGTCAGAGAGTGTGATGCCTAGATATTTCATGGAGTTCATTTGTTTAATAGGTGTTCGATACAATTGAAGGTCATCTTGCCAAAGATCACACCGTCTCTCATTAGCACTTCGATAGATTTTTGAATTAAATACCATATACATTGTCTTCTCAGGATTAAAACTAATTTCATTACGAGCTCCGTACTGTTCAACTATGTCTATTTGCTTTTGAAGATCGTATTTAGAGGTGCTAATAAGGATGATGTCATCCGCATATGCAATCACATCAATCTTAGTCGAGTTGTCTAGTTTAAGGCCGGATGGACAGTTCTCAATATCTTTTAGCAGATTGTCGATGTAAATTGAAAATAATTTAGGGGACATTATACCACCTTGTCTGACGCCCAGCCTAGTTCTAAAAAGTTTCGAATACTCAAGATCGTTCTGTACCAGCATCAGTGACTCCTGATAGTAATTCATTATCGCAAACAGGACCGCGGGTCTAATATTAAGTTTGATTAATTTGACCCAGAGATTAGATCGGTTAACCTTGTCAAAGGCCTTTGAAGCGTCGATTGCACAGACATAAAGTTTACATTTATAATCAAATTATATTTAAACCAATTATTTATTTCAGTATTCAAAAACTAAATTTTTTAATACGTTAAGTACTGAAGGGGCTCAAAAAACCCCTAATATAGCATACTTTTTAGGTTGCATAAATTACCATAATTTCTAGTGTTGAACGGCCAGTTGGCCGGCCAGTATAAATGGCCTATTTTTGCCGTGAATTTCACGGTGGCATTTTAAACCGTCCGTGAATTGGCCGGCCGTCTGTGGACCGTTTTAAAAAAGGCCGACCTTTCCAGGGCTGGCCACAAAACAAACCGACCGTGAAATGACCGGCCAAATTTTAGAAAACCGTGAGGTGGCAGGCCGACTATCTGCCAGAATAAAAACCGACCGTGAAGTGGCCGGCCAACTAACGGACCGACCGTGTGCAGACCGGCCGGCCATAAAACGGTCCAAAAAAAAAATTTTACTTAGATGTTTAAAAAAATTTAAAAGTATTAATAAAAAATTAAAAATTTTAAAGAAATAAACATTTAAACAAATTAGATTTTCATCATCGATTTTTAAAAATTTAATTTTTTTTTATTAAAATCGTTTTTATAAAAAAACTATCTAAAATACCGAATTCTAAATTTATATTTAAAATTTAACGATTTTTGAAAAATATCGAAAAAATTAGGGTTAATAATTAAAAATTCCCTGATCCAAAATTATGATAAATAATAAATGCTACTTTTAAAACCTTTAAATTTTTTTAAACATCCAAGTAAATTTTTTTTTTGGACCGTTTTGTGGTCGGCCGGTCTGCTAACCGTCGGTCGTTTAACGGCCTTTCAGTTGGCCGGTCATTTCAAGGTCGTTCCGTCAGTTGGCCGACCACTTTACGGTCGGTTTTATTTTGGCAGGCCACATGGCCTCTCGACCTGCCCCCAACACTAATTATTACTCAAGATATGTAAGAAAATATACTGAATGTAAAATTAAATGTTTTTTTATTTATTTGGTTTTGATGTAAAAAAATTGACCATTTTTAAGAAAAAATTGTTTATAAAAAAAATTTGAGACGAATACAGGAAAAAAATATTTGCTAAAATTTTTTTTAAATTCGTATTATTGGTTCTTAACAATTTTTACAGAACGATTTAGAAACCATCTTCCCTACATAAGGACCAAATGTAACTTAATTGTAAACAATTGAATCTCCTTTTGTAAATGAAAGTTTACGATCTACAGCTTTTGGGTGACAATTGGTACAATTCAGTATATATTTATCATGGACAAGTCAAAATGTTGTCAGTTTGTATCATTTTTTTATGCTAAGCATAGCTTGTTGGCTTAACTTTCTCATTAGAAATTTATCTTTTCTCCGTCATTCAATCTGACGCATATAGTCCCTTTTTTCGAAGTTTTTTCATTATTAGTTTCTTCTAATTCTGGTTATTTATTATCTGAGTCTCTATCTGAGTCATATTCAGTAAAAGGTTGATTTATATTTCCATTTCTTAATCGAAATCATTACCAAAGTCATCATTTTCCTGATAATATTTATAATTATCATCAGATACTTGAGGTAATGTATCATCCGCATTACTAAGAATTTGAAGAGCTTTTCATCGAGACATGGTTCAAAAATTTTTTTTTAATTTTAGGAATTAATTGAAATTAAGTAGAGTTTGAAGTTATAAGCATAATTAGCCGTGTCTTTAGTTTATTTTACAAAAAAAAGACGATATTCATGGAGGGTCCAAAAAAACTCTCTCCGGGTGTAACGTATACTTTTTTTTTTGGCATGAAAATAAAATTATTTTGTAATCAAAATTAATTATTTATAATAATTTTTTAAATTTTAGTTTCGATGGGAAAAAAAAATTTTCAAAAAAGATTAAATTTTTGGAACAGCAAGCAAAAGAAGAACCAAACAAACCCCTCCGGTTTTTGAGTGTTAAAAAGATAAGAATACTTAATATCCATGTTTAAATTAACAAATTGATTAACTACTAATGATACAATATTATTTAAATTTTTTTTTCATTACCCAAATAAAAAATGTCAACTCTTAATTTAAGTGGCATCCATCAAATCTTAAAGTTCAATTTTGTCTAATTTACTTAGTGAAAAATAATTTTTTTTCAAATTTTTGAAGATTAAAAATGAGATCTCATAACTAATCTCATAACGATTTTATATTGCAGTTTCTTTTCTATCTTTTTTCAATGAAATTAAATTAAATATTTCATAAAAAGTTTACAAAGCTGTTATAAAGTTAAGAGCCTTAAAACTAGTCATTATCTAAAATTTAAATTTAGAATATTTAATTTTTAAAGTTTGTAAACAAAACTTTATTTTTTCAAATATTTTTAAATTACTCTCATCGAGTAAATTCCTTACTCGATCAAAGTAATTTTTAAAATAAAAAAAGCAATCAATATAATATTTTATTTGTTTTTTTTTTATTTTCTTTTTTATCTTTTATTTTTTTTCCGACATCGCCAGAAGTGACGCGAATATTAATTAGTAATAATAAATTAATAAAATTTACCTTCGTATTATTTGCTGATATAAAATTAAAATAAAATGTTAAGCTTACAAATAATCAGATTTAATAAACCAGACTTATGCGAAAGTAAAAGTAAAACAAAAAAAAGACATTTAAAAGTATTTTTAAAGCAAAGTCATATGACTTGAACTTAAGTTGTATTTCGTATAAGAATACTTATTACAATATGAACTTGATAAAATTAAAAGCTTAAATGGCTTATATTTTTTGTAGTAGAAAAAATGATTTATAAAAACTATTTTTTTCCTCTAAAATTTTTTCAATTTTAGAAAAATTAATTATCTTTCTAAAATCAAGAAAACTAAAATTTAATAATAATACTAATTGACAAATAGTTTATTATCACATCACTATACTGTATTGGATATTTATTTAAAAAAAAAACAGGCTGTGGTAATGGTGTAAAGACAACCGATATACAGTCTGTACTCTAAGAAAAAAGTCATTATTAAGTATTTTTAAAGTCATGACATGACTTTTTTTTTATTAACACTAGAACGCCCGATTTTTTTTATACCGTTAACGCCCGGCAGGGGTCTAAAAAACCCCTTATTAAATTAAAATACAAGCAAAAAATTAAGCATATTCGCGGAAAATAAGTTTTATTTAAGTTAATTATGATTTATTTATGCATTAAATATTTATGTTATTATTATTTTATGCTAAGAATTTATTAATTTTAAGCGATAGAAAAAGTAAAATTTTAAAGGGGTTTAAAAAACCCCCTCCGGGCGTTTATGTATATTTTTTTTTTTTTGACATTAAATTATTATAATTTTTAATTTTCAAAAATAAAATAATAATTAAATTTACATTTTCAATTAGGGAAAAAAAAAATTTTGACAAAACTCCTCTTAGAAAAATTTTTATTGACATTTTAGAATCAAAAAGGGGTTTAAAAAACCCCCGAGCGTTCTAGTGTTAAGAATATAATTTGGGGGTGATCCCCAGGTTCGTCCGAATGGCTTACGCCTTCGTTTAGACCCAATTATTGCAAAAAAAATGATTAAAATAAAATGAAGTTTATAGTTTTTTAAAAATAGAAAGTAATTGAAATTGAATAAAAAAATATAGAATAACAATGATATATAATAAAAATACTTAATGCATAGGTATAAAAATCCGGTATGCTAGAATTTGGTTTGCATAATTTTATAAGTAAACCGATCAAATTTTTTTTTAGATTTTATTTAATTATAATTAGTTTATTAGCAAAAAGTAATTTGGTAAAAAAAAAAGGAAAAAATACAAAAAGTCAAAAAAGATGAAAAAATTATACAATAAAATTTTAAGATAAAAATTTAGATTTAACCATTATTTATTAATTTATTTGATTCAAATTAACCTCCATCAGGAGAAGTAAAAATTAAAATAAAGTTTAAAATAAAAAAAAAAAAAAATAAAAAATTATCAATAAACCCAAAAGTTCCATCTGTATTTTCCGTTTTTAATTTAGTTTAATTTTTAATAAAAGTGTGGAAATATTTTATATATATTAATACTCATCGATTTAATTTTTAATTTATCAATCAATCAATTATTTTCTAATTAAGAGAAGTTTGTCATTTATCAAAGCATGTGAAGCTTAAGAAACTGAATTAATTTTAGAACAAAAAAAATAAAAGTGAAACAAAAAAATGATTTTTTTATTTGTCTTGTTTTATTCTTTTTGTTTTCGATTCATTCAATAATAAAAAACTCAAAAAATTTATTATTTCTGTTTCAATTTTATTTTCTTGAAAATTGGAGTCGATTAAGTAAAAAAAAAGACGAATTTGGTCGATTCGACTCACAACACTAGTCACAAGTTTCAAGCCAGGTCCAAGTCCCGACTTTTTCTTGTTTTGAAAAATGTAAAAAGTCTTGAATGAAATAAAAATTTCAAAAAGCTTTTATTTAGTCTTGTTAAAAAACCATAAATTTATTAATATAATCTTGCTTTTAAGATTTTTAAAAACGGAAAAAAAATATTAAACAATTAATAAAAAAATAAAATTAAATAAAATTTTTACTTTTAAAAAATAAATTATAAGATTATAAAGAAAAAGGTAAAAGAAACAAAAACAAATCACAAAAAAAAGAAAAATTTGTTTTTATTTTTAATAATGAAGTGTCTTTAAATTTTTTTGATCAATAATATTCGTCGACGTCCTTTTCAGTTCCCTAAAAATTATGAAATAAACTCAAAAAAGTTAAAGAAAAGGATATATAAAAAAAGAGTGACAAGCTAACTGTTTTACGATGGATATATTTCATTGTTTTCATTCATTCCCCGTGACAATTAATTCTTTGTTTTCTTAGCCCAAAAATATTTTATCATGTATCACCTGTAACTACTCATTTCAATCTATCTTTATTGATATTATTCAGTATTACATCCTTTTTTAAAAGTTTACTTTCTTTTTAATCTACTAAAAATTCTATCTTTAATTTTTATCTTCGTGCAGACATTGTAAGCTTGGACTAATTCTAAGAAAAATTTAGATAAATTATCTAAAAATTATTTTTAAAATTACATTAAAAATAAATAAGAAGACTTTTTTAAGATTTATTTGAGAATATTTAAACAAAATATAAAATTCAAAAATGTAAAAACAAACAAAATATTTTGATTTAAAAAAAAACTTATTTTATTAAATTGAGAAAAATCAAAATCAAACTGAATTTTAGGAAATAATTTGATAAAAAATCAAGCGTTAATTAAAATTTAAAATTAATAAATTAAAATCCATAACCACCAAAATTATTATTGTTGTAAAGGTTTGTGGAGGTATAGATAGAAAATGTAAAATTAAGGAAACATAATTCAAATAGACCACAGAACTTAATCTTCATAAAAATGATGCTCTTACAGCTCTGCAAAGCATGCTATATATCGTATCTACATTATATTCAATGAAATTTTTTTCTAAACGTGTTGTCAACTAAGTTTTTTAAAAAATTTAATTTAAAGTCAATTTAATTCTCTAAATAGAACTGCTTTTACAAATTAAAAAAGAAACTGAGGGGAAATTGAAATAAACATTGATTTTTTCTTCAAAAAATTTTTTACTAAAAGAATTAATTTCGATTAACGCTAGAAAAATAACCAAGGGAGAGCATAGGGATTTAAAATAAAAGTAAAGTCATTCAATTAAAAATTTTTATTTACGAAAAAACAAAACCAAAAAAAATTAATCTAAATCTATTACAGGCAAAAATATAAAAAAAAGACAAAGCGATAAATAATAAGAGATGAAAATTTGAGATGGATCATAAAAAATTAAAATCCATAACCACCATAATTATTATTGTTGTATGCAGGATAGGTTTGTGGAGGTTGAGTCTGAGGTGGAAATGTTTGTGGTGGCATTGTTTGAACTGCTGGTTGAGTAAATTGATTTCCATAAGCACCGAATTGGTTACCGCTGTTTCCATTTGAATTTTGATCAGCACCACACAATGCTGAATTTAGATTTCGGTCCATGTTAGCAACTTCGGCAGCTGAATTTGACGAACCAAATATTTGCTTATTGCATTGGATTTTGCATGGATATTCACATTGCTTAGTAGCATCGTTCCACCAAAGATCATAAGTACTTGAGCCTTTGGCACACAAGAAATCTTTTCGAACACCTTTGACACATACATGGAACACATTACAATATTTTGAATCGGAAACAAATGAACCATCGCTGACACCTTGGCAAGGATTTTCACTGTCTGGAATCCTAAACAAATCATTTGAGTTGTCTTCAACAACTTGACCATTTCCACCATTTGATCCCTGACCATAGCTGGCATAATCATTATTATTTCCATTGGATCCCTGACCATAACTTCCACCGTTTGATCCTTGACCATATCCTCCATTTTGTTGGTTATTGTTTGTGCTTGGTTTTGGACAAGAGTCTAAAATTCTCTGAGCTTCAGAAGTGCTTTCACTCACAGAGATGCCATCGAGCAAAATACCACCAGGACTTGTGCATTGTCTTCCAATATCACATGGAAATTGACATTGAGCTTCTGGCTGAGTAACTGATTGAGATGTGCTGTGCAATTTCCACCAAAGTCTATCACCTGATTGCATTTTAGCACACAAAAATTCAAATTTATTCTTATTAAAACACCTGTAGTAAACGTTGCACCAATTGCTCGGATAAAAACCATCGGGTTTGTCACTGCAAGAAAATTGTTCATTATCTCTCACATATTGCTTCCATGGCTCAACTTGTTCTACTTGTCCGCTTGGTTGAAAATTGTTATTTCCAAAATTATTTTGATTTCCGTATTGGTTTAATGGTTGGGTAAAAAAAACTGGTCGAGTTGTTTGCGGCATAAAGTTTGTTTGTTGATAGTTGTAGTTATTATTGTTACTATTTCCGTAGCCATTGTTGTTTGTTTGTTGTTGATTTCCTTGATTGTTGGTTTGAGTCAATGGGGTGAAATAGTTTCCCGATGTACATCCCGATGGATTTTTGCTAGCAAACTCGCATTTTTGAGTTGTTTCGTCATAGTAAAATCTCTCACCATTTTGAGCACAACCATAGGTTTTCTCTTGTTTGCCAAATACACAAGCATGATAAATATCACAATATTGGTTATCTTTGTTTGGTCCAGTTGGTTTATTTGAACAGTCAAAGCTTATTCCAGTTATAGTTTGCTCTTGTACGGTCGGCACAAATTGAGGCTCTTGGGGAACAACTGGCATTTGAGGCAGAGGATCCACAGCAGGTTGAGGTATGTTTCCATAAGCTCCTTGTCTAACTATTCTGTTATTTTTCCACCACAAGTCTTGATGAGACTTTCCAGCCAAAGAAACAAATATTAAAGATAAGACTAAAATGTTCAATCTTTTATTAAACACTATCATTTTGAAATTGTTACTCGTTTTTTGATGATTTAGAAACAAGAAAACCTTGGGTTTAAATACTAAATTTCGGTAGGCTCATTAAACTCAACAAATAACAAGTATTTGAATTGTTTAATAAATTTACCTACGTATTCTCACGATTTTCAAATTGTAATAATAACCAAGTTTAGTAGTTAGACAGTATTAAAATGATATTATTTTGTAAAAAATATTTTAATACAAATTTTTTTTATTTAATTTAAACTTTACTTAAATCAATCATTAGCCTACTCTTTTCTGAAGTTTTTGTCAGCTTACAAAGGCTTAAAGAATCCATAATTATTTATTTTTTAATTTCAAGTTCATTTGCTTGATTTTGTTTTCTTTTAATTAATTTTATAAAATCATTTATTTAGAAGATTAACAAAAAATTTAAGAATTTTTTACTTAAAATTTTCTTTCTTTTTTTTTTAGTTATGAAGATATTTTTTATGACCAGAATATGATTTTATTTATTCACTTTAATGTCATCATCATAATAATATGTTCTTTTTTATCTTATTTGATTACGGGTAACGCTTTTATTACTCAGTTTAAACTGGTTCCTACAGTAAATCCCAAATCCTCGATTCATCAATTTTTCAAAATTAAGCACAAATTAGCTAAGAACATTTCTAAATTACAAAATCAATAAGACTTAAGCATTGTCTGAATTCTTTCATCTAAAATTAAATATGATGGCTTACGTTTCGGGAGCAAGCCAGTTTTTATCTTTAGCAGTCTATTGTATGTTAAAATTTGTTCCTTTTTAAAGCGTCTATTAAGGCATAAACTAATTAATGACACACGACCATTGATGTAAAAGCATTATGTCAAGATTCCACAAAGTTATTTGTTTTCGGAATGCAATTGGAAATACTATCACTTACATTCCAAAAATCAATACAATATAGTGGCTTCTTTCTAATGACTTTAGCGTATCGACCTCGAGTCTTTGTCAGCTCACCAATGTAGGTACGTTCAAAATATTCATAAAAAAGTTCTAGTTTTGGATTATTAATTGTTTTTATTCTCTTTTTCAATATATCAAACCCTCGGATAACATTCTTCTTGGGCAAATAAGCCAATCCTTGTGGAATTAATAATTCCTGGCGAATGATTTCATCGTCTTTACATTTTCAACAGGGCCTAAATTTTAAAATTATTCGGAATAAATTTTGCCTAAAAAGGAACATCCTCAAAAATCTTTTTTGCAGCATTAATAAATGCCATTTCGAAGTCAGAGCTAACACTCAGAATTGGACGTGTCAAAAATTCATTAATTTTTGACAAAACTTTTTCATAGATTGTTTGTTATTTGTTTGGTAGGAGACAAAAGACCATTGGTAAACATTGACCATCAATTAGACAATGAATTGAATAAACTTGTAAGAATGGCTTTTGGGTAATGTCAAAAGTCCCATCACAAAAAATATGATTCTTTTTTAATGTTTTAAAATTTTCAGTTGTGGTAAATATAACAAATCTAGATAAATCTTCAGGTCCTAAATCATACAATAGAAAATTTTCTTCCTTAATTTTTGCCAAAATTCAGAAAACTCTATTGATTTCAAATCTTTTGGTTCACTTCGATAATTTGGTGAATTTTTTCCATTCACCCGGTTAACATTTGTCTAAATGCATCATAAGACGAAAACATTGCAATTGCTTCTTCATCATCACCTAGTTCCATTTCAAACTGAAAGATGATTTTTCGTGGAGCTTCATCAGTCACTGCAGCCTTTTCTTTCAATTTTCTGCGATGCTCTAAGTTGGATCAGGATTTTCCCAAAGAACTTCATTCAAGAGCCAAACTTCACATTTTTCACCTACAGGTTCTGTATAAGTATAACAAGATCCATGACATTTTACTACCACACAGCGTCAGGTACTTTTTCCTTTGAGATTTTTTAATGCCAAACGGGAATAATGCCCATCGAAATACAAATGGGGTTCATTTTTTTAGATAGAGTGAACTCTTTTTAAACTGGATCAGATTCGGAAAATCTTATGGCTTGATTTTTGGTTTGGAAATAAGTAACTCATTCTGATCATTTTAGCTAACAATGTTTATAGTTTATAGTTTATAGTTTATTAATAATTTTAAAAGGCTTGAGCTCTCGCTCTTTTGCCTTCCGGTTAAAGTATTTTTATATTTAAAGTTAATTAATTATAATAAAATGAAATAAATAAAATAAAAGAAAAAACAATTGCTAAAATAAAATAATTTAGTTTTAAGTGTATAAAATTTCAAGAGGTGTTTTGCCGTTGGTACTGTGAATCTGATTTTCGATTAAATCTAACATTAAAGGGAACAATGACAGGACTCATTTCTTTTTATTCTCACATTAATTATTTATTTATTGAATTGAATTAACCTCCTTTAAGGAGAAGTAAAAGAAAATAAAGATAAATTTTTTTTTTTTTTTGTGTTTTTGTGTTTTCTTTAAAAAATGAAAAATTATTACCTAAAAAAATAAAATTACAAAAATAAAAAAGGAACATTAGTTCGAAAATAGAAAAAGGCATGAAAGTTACAAAGCAAGATAATTTGGACCAAAATTCATGAATTTCTTTTATTTTGAATTAGTCATTAATTATGGATAATTGATAAAAGAAAAAAATTGAATTCTTTTGTAAAAAATTATTTTAATGATAAACTTGAGAGATCAACTTAAACAAAATAAATTTAAAAGAAGTTCTTAGTCTTTTTGATTCAAAAAAGTGTTAACATTCTCTTTCTTTGAAATCGGCACAGTTAACTCTCTGTTAAACGATTTCGTTCGAGAAATATTGATTGAAATTTCAGCCGTCAACTTTAACTTGATTTTTTCAAAACAACAAATGATAGACTAAGAGAGAGAGCATGATACTGTTGAAAATTATCTCTTTTATAAATTTTTTCTATTGAAGTGAATATGTTGTCGTTTGGCTTAGCAAATTAAGAAATCAAAATTTAATTAAAAGCATTATCACGTGGTAAAGAAACAAATGTGGTAATTTGGACTGCATATCAAAATAACAAGTATTTAATTAGACATTTTTAACAATAACAACAATTTCAAAATAACAAAAAAAAAATTAAAAAAGTCAAAAAACTTATTGAAAATAGCGTGTATCGAAATGTTATGCCCAGCTAAACTTCCATTATATTGTATTTTTAAATAAACACGTGTTTTCTCCTTATAAATACTTAAAATATTTAAATAAACTTTTTTTCTTCCCTTCTTTTCTCATATTCACTAATTATAACATTGGCGCCCGATAAAAAATCTCATAATGCTAGGATTCGTTCGTACATTGTACGTTACCAAAGAGCTGGCCCCTTGAAAAAAAATTTGACAGATGGTCGATGAAATGGAAAAAAAATAATCTATTTAACCACATCAATGAACCAGCATCTAGCAAGTCTTTGGATTTCAACCATTTAATGAAAATTTTGTCTGACTCTCTGGGTCAATTCACTCACATGTCTTGACCGACATTAATTTGGAATTAGGCTGTGTGGCTAGGGACGCCTAACAGTGGTTTCGTTATTGTTAAGTAGACCTGTGCGTAAACTAGCAAGTTTTTTTTCATTCACTGTTGTAGTTCTCTAAATAACTACATCATCTTCTCACTTAAAGAGCAGTTTATTTTGATTTAAAATATTATATATGCATGTTTGTCTAATTATATAGAAGCATGTTGAAATTGTAGCACATGTTTTAGTTTTTTCAGTTTTACTTATTATTATTTTTGTTATTCTTTTTCCTATCTTTTTCTTTATATATTGTATTTTTCTTTAGGCTAGAAGTGGCCAAAAAACTTAATTAAATAAAATATTTACTAAGAAGAATTTCTTTTATTTATTTTAGATATTCCGGGTATAAACCGCTTAGTGCCGAATAAGTAGGTTTATTACACACCATTAACAATATCATTGGGAAAACGTGCAAATCCACGCCGAAATTCGTTTCCATAAACTACTTGCCCACAGCACGATTCAATAAAGGAGACAATATCTTTGGTTCGATAATCACATTTGATAGACACACACAAGGGTTAAAAGTGAGCAGGAAGAATCTGTTTTTGGAACTGCTCCTCAGCGACTGGCCTGAGCAGTTAGAATATCTTTTGTTAAAAGAAAAACCGTATTCATCCTACATTGATATCAAGAAGGCCCTAATCCATAATCCATCTCTTCAGCGAACATGAATCTAATTCTGACCCAATGCACACTTAGATAACACGACATCAGAAAAAGGAAGAAAACCTTTTCCAATATGTGACTGTGCTGAAAAGGTTGGCTCGAGATGCCTTGGAAGACGAATCCATCACCAGAGAGGAACTTTCAAAAGAGCGCTTCATCCGTGGTTTGAAGGATCACCTTATTAAAGAAAAGCTTTGTAATCAATTCAATCTGTCACTAGGAGAAATGGGAGATCTTGCCAGCAAATGGGAGAATTAATTAGAAATTAAAAAAATGGATACAATCGCAACACCAAAGATTAATTTGAAACATGTAACCAAGGCAATCATCTCCCTAAAGACCACGATAATGACCACAAAAAGTCAAACAAATCCCAATCGATAAAAAGGAGGCGATTTTACTCAATAGATGTTGCAATTAATTATGCAAAGGAAAGCAACTGTGAACTCAAAAACAGACTATTCCAACTAACACAAGGTGAGCTATTACTGGCCCCGCTTAAAGGAACAAAAGCGATTCGGGGTTTATGTAGATTGGAAGACAAACTGGTCGCTTCCGATTTTGACACGAGAACTGATGTCTCCGCGATTAGTGCTTTATTATACTATTCATTATATCCAAGACCAGAATTGGTAAAAAACCACCATGATGTTTTCTCGGCAGGAGGGAAAATGGAAAATGTAAACGGCCTTGTTCGAGTAGGAATGCAATTTGAGGTAGAAAAATTTAGCACAAATTTGTTAGTAGTGGCCGCCTTAAAAATGGACTGTTTCTTAGGGCGTGATCTTTTAACTTATTCAAAAATACTGAGAAAGCTTTCGAGAGGAGTAGAGCTCTCAATCAATTGAAACTATAGAAAAGGAAAAAAATTTGATCTGCTGATTCTATTGATTAAAATATTTACTTTTTATGTAATTTTAATAAAGATATTTGATTAAAAACTTGATTTTAATTTATTTTATTTTATTTTTTCATCACCCTCGCGGTTGCTGGATAAATAATAATAATAATAATCATTAAGAGAAAAGCTAAGTCTGACCACTAAAGATCCAAATAAAATATGTTTGTTCTTTTGAATCAATGCTTGATCCTTTTTCATCACAAAAACTGACTTCAAATGGATATTGTACTATGAAGATCACCACAACAAATTTTCCTTCCTGATTTACTTTCTTCATAAGATGCCAGAGAAGTAGCAATTAGATAAATTGCAATTAAAAAATTAAGATTAATTTCGAAAAACATGGTGATTGTACACGGCAAGTCTATCATCCGCAATATCAGGGCTCAGTTGATCGGACTGTAGATATAAAAAAAATGCTATCACTATGTATAAAAGATAAAAAATTATGTATTGACGATCTGAATACAACTTGAAAAACTTAAACTTGATTTTTTTTTAATAGATTTAATTTAATTATATTTCTCGATTCAATCATTTTTTTAAGTTTGCTCACTTTCTTGAGATTTTTTGCTTTATTTCTAATATTTTTATGAAGACTTAATTGCAAAAGCTGTCAGAATTTAAAGAAATAAAAATTTAATTAAAATTTTTATTGAATATTTGTAACTTAAATTTCTCCCAATTTAAAAATAAAAATTTATCAAAATCTTAATCATCATTAGAATTTATTCAATTATTCCTCTCAAGAGAAATTAAAACTTTTGTCAAATATAATGCTTCCTTTTTAATGAACCGGAAATAATTTTTGAAAATTAAATTTCCGAGTTTGTTTTTAGCATTTTCTTATATTTCGTCAAAAGCTTATTAAATTTCAAATTTTGTTTTAGGATTTATAATTAAGTAAAGATATTTTTTTCTTTAAGATAAAATAAACAAATTTTGTTCATTTTATTATTACGCAAATGGATGAAATTAATCAAAAATCACCTTTCTTTTCAATTATCATGTCCTTATAATTAGAATAGATTAAAATTTTGCAGTCACAAAGATTTTTTACAGATATAAAATTCTTTCTTTAATAAAGTTAAAAACAAAATTAATGTAAGGAAAAAATTAATTAGACTTGAAATATGTTTTCTTGCAGATATACCGTAAACCCTTGTGCATAGGTGCAGCAGTTAATACCAGGACCTACAACTACCGCAATGCGGCTAATCCCAGTCATTTCATGTAAAAAAAAATTAAAATTGAATTAAAAAGATTTTTCGCCCCTAAGACAGGATCCGGGATTTACCATGTGGTAAACCCAGGAATTTGTCGTTTTACCGCACCAAAAACTGATTCATAACCGCGAAAAAAAAAATTAAAATAAGCATTTAAATGTCGTTATAGGTCGATTTTAATTTAAAAGTTTCGAAACAACCGCATGCGGTAAAATTAAGTTTTTAAGGAAAAAAAAACATTTTTTAAAAAAAGAAAAAAATTGATTAAAAATTGGTTCAAAAAAAAAGCGTAGAAAAAAAGAAAAAATTCTTATTTTTAATTCAATTTTAATTTTTTTTTACATGGAATGACTGGGATTAGCCGCATTGCGGTAGTTGTAGGGCCTGGTATTAACTGCTGCGCCTATGCGCAAGGGTTTACGGTATGAACGAAAATAAATAATCGCAAATAGTAATACATTTTAAAGTGTGTTAAATGAAAACATATCTGAAATATTATCAAAAAAAAATGAAAAAATTAATGGGAGATTTTTTATATTTTATATCCAATTTTTTAATAACGAAGCGCCACTACAACAAAAACCAAGACCTGAAACAAAAAAGCGAGGCCGACCAGTCCGTTCCAAAAATTAAACTAAATAAAAATTTTTTTATTGTCACCTCTGACAATTTATTAATTTTAATTGTCTTTTTATTATAATTTAACTTATTTTAATTTTATATTATTTTTTCTTTACATTTTTATTTTAATTTTAATTTCTTTTGATTTTTACTTTTATTTTTCTAAATCTGAAGGAGCTTTAGCTCGGCACAGATAAAACAAATAAATAAATAAAATAAATAATAGTGAGAGTAAAAAATATTTATTTTCAGGTAGAATATGTAAAATTATATTGTTTATTTTCAGATAATTTATGTGAAAATAAATATACTCTATTAAAAATTGTAAAACAAAAAAAATTTTATTTTATTAAATTGAGAAAAATAATAAATCAAACTGTATTTTAGGGAAAAGTTGATAAAAAATCAAGCGTTAATTTAAATTTAAAATTAAAAATCAATAAAAATTAAAATCCATAACCACCATAATTATTATTGTTGTATGCAGGATAGGTTTGTGGAGGTTGAGTCTGAGGTGGAAATGTTTGTGGTGGCATTGTTTGAACTGCTGGTTGAGTAAATTGATTTCCATAAGCACCGAATTGGTTACCGCTGTTTCCATTTGAATTTTGATCAGCACCACACAATGCTGAATTTAGATTGCGGTCCATGTTAGCAACTTCGGCAGCTGAATTTGACGAACCAAATATTTGTTTATTGCATTGGATTTTGCATGGATATTCACATTGCTTAGTAGCATCGTTCCACCAAAGATCATAAGTACTTGAGCCTTTGGCACACAAGAAATCTTTTCGAACACCTTTGACACATACATGGAACACATTACAATATTTTGAATCGGAAACAAATGAACCATCGCTGACACCTTGGCAAGGATTTTCACTGTCTGGAATCCTAAACAAATCATTTGAGTTGTCTTCAACAACTTGACCATTTCCACCATTTGATCCCTGACCATAACTTCCACCGTTTGATCCCTGACCATATCCTCCATAGTTGTTGTTGTTTCCACCGTTTGATCCTTGACCATATCCTCCATTTTGTTGGTTATTGTTTGTGCTTGGTTTTGGACAAGAGTCTAAAATTCTCTGAGCTTCCGAAGTGCTTTCACTTACAGAGCTGCCATCGAGCAAAATGCCACCAGGACTTGTGCATTGTCTTCCAATATCACATGGAAATTGACATTGAGCTTCTGGCTGAGTAACTGATTGAGATGTGCTGTGCAATTTCCACCAAAGTCTATCACCTGATTGCATTTTAGCACACAAAAATTCAAATTTATTCTTATTAAAACACCTGTAGTAAACGTTGCACCAATTGCTCGGATAAAAACCATCGGGTTTGTCACTGCAAGAAAATTGTTCATTATCTCTTACATATTGCTTCCATGGCTCAACTTGTTCTACTTGTCCGCTTGGTTGAAAATTGTTATTTCCAAAATTATTTTGATTTCCGTATTGGTTTAATGGTTGGGTAAAAAAAACTGGTCGAGTTGTTTGCGGCATAAAGTTTGTTTGTTGATAGTTGTAGTTATTATTGTTACTATTTCCGTAGCCATTGTTGTTTGTTTGTTGTTGATTTCCTTGATTGTTGGTTTGAGTCAATGGGGTGAAATAGTTTCCCGATGTACATCCCGATGGATTTTTGCTAGCAAACTCGCATTTTTGAGTTGTTTCGTCATAGTAAAATCTCTCACCATTTTGAGCACAACCATAGGTTTTCTCTTGTTTGCCAAATACACAAGCATGATAAATATCACAATATTGGTTATCTTTGTTTGGTCCAGTTGGTTTATTTGAACAGTCAAAGCTTATTCCAGTTATAGTTTGCTCTTGTACGGTCGGCACAAATTGAGGCTCTTGGGGAACAACTGGCATTTGAGGCAGAGGATCCACAGCAGGTTGAGGTATGTTTCCATAAGCTCCTTGTCTAACTATTCTGTTATTTTTCCACCACAAGTCTTGATGAGACTTTCCAGCCAAAGAAACAAATATTAAAGATAAGACTAAAATGTTCAATCTTTTATTAAACACTATCATTTTGAAATTGTTACTCGTTTTTTGATGATTTAGAAACAAGAAAACCTTGGGTTTAAATACTAAATTTCGGTAGGCTCATTAAACTCAACAAATAACAAGTATTTGAATTGTTTAATAAATTTACCTACGTATTCTCACGATTTTCAAATTGTAATAATAACCAAGTTTAGTAGTTAGACAGTATTAAAATGATATTATTTTGTAAAAAATATTTTAATACAAATTTTTTTTATTTAATTTAAACTTTACTTAAATCAATCATTAGCCTACTCTTTTCTGAAGTTTTTGTCAGCTTACAAAGGCTTAAAGAATCCATAATTATTTATTTTTTAATTTCAAGTTCATTTGCTTGATTTTGTTTTCTTTTAATTAATTTTATAAAATCATTTATTTAGAAGATTAACAAAAAATTTAAGAATTTTTTACTTAAAATTTTCTTTCTTTTTTTTTAGTTATGAAGATATTTTTTATGACCAGAATATGATTTTATTTATTCATTTTTATGTCATCATCATAATAATATGTTCTTTTTTATCTTATTTGATTACGGGTAGTCGCTCATCTTCTTTTCCAATACCTTTTGAGCATCGGCTGCGAGCTGACACAGAGGTTACTGAATCGAGTTGGTCATGTATACCGCTTTTATTACTCAGTTGAAACCGGTTCCCACAGTAAGTTCCGAATCCTCGATCCTGTGTCTATGACTATCACACCAACTATTCCTCTTTAAGGGCTTTTAATGTGGTCATTCCTGGTTATGTATTGGAAGATTTAAAATCTGGTCGGTAACCAGTTGGTAAAATAACAGGTCATAAATTAAAAATGAATTAGTAAGCGAAACAATAAATTCTGGTATTCGATTTATCTTGAATTTGTTACCTGGTTTGTTAAAAATAAAATTATTTCAAATCAATTTGGCAAATTGAAGTTTCAGATCAAATTTAAGGATCAAAACGATCATTTAAAATTTAAAAACTTAATTAATCTAATTAATCGATTTCAATAATTTATGAGAAATAAAAACTATACATTGCAAGACATGTTATGTCTTTTAATGGTTCATTATCAGATTAACATCAGAATGATTGATCTCTGATTTATTTAACAAAAACAACCAATAGTTTAAATAGCTCAGGTTAAGTTTAATTCAAAAATTGAAATTTACAGATGTCTTTAAAAGTAAGTTTTCATAAAAATCAATTAAAATATTTAAAATTATTGAATTTCAATTAAAAGGGACATTTTAAAATTTTAAAAATGAAAATAAACTTGACATGTCATGTCAAGTAATTGCTTTTGAAAAAAGTATTTTTTCTCTATTATTAAAAAGATATTACTATATAATAAAAATTTTTACTAGATAATAAATTTAACACTAAGATTAAATTATTAATTAATAGAATTAAAAGACACATTCATAGAGAAAAAAATTAATATGCTAGATTATTTGATTAATCAACTAGATATAATTGAATAGTTACTAAATATTTTATTTGATTAATATATTAAACTTGATCAAATATTGGTTATAAATCCTCTTCAAATTCTCTTAGCTTTACTTGATGTATCCAGACACCGACTCTTCGAATACGGCTAGTTCCGAGAACATCGATCCTAGCAGTGAAGACACTTAAACTAAAACATACGAAATGGCGCCACGACAAACTATCTCCTTCTGGATTCAATATAACAGCAATCGTTCAACAGACTGTCAAGAATAGCCGCTGAAAAAACAGAGACTATCAATTAATGGTTGAAGGTCTGCATTTAAAGGAAGCAACCGGAGATTAAAGGATTGCTCAACTAGATTCTGTAAAATGGACAAGAGCAGATACGCGAGCAACTCAAGAGGGCGAAAAAGATTACCTGCTTATAAATAAAATTTAAAGATTTTTCTTGCTACTGAATGCTGAATCAGAAAATGTCAGTGTGTTTTCATCAAATGATGAATATCAGCACTATGAAACAAATAAAGGAGCTAGCACTTCGTTACCAAAAGAAACAAGTGATAAAATTTATTTATGTTCAAACCACTCATTCAAAAAAAGAGCTGCTTCAAACAAAAATCAAATTGACGCTGAACATGTTCATGAGTCGCGCAACAAAAGAAGAAAAATTAAGTACTCGTTTATTTTGTAAAGTTATTTTCTTACTCTTGTCAATCAAATAAATTCTTTATATAGTAAAAATATTTTTATACAGTGTTTTGTCTCTTTTTCTATTAGTTAATAAAAATATATAATCGATTTCATCTTTTTTATCATTTAATAAAATATTTAAAAAATTTCATCTTTTAATCTATTATAATAAATCTTATGCCTTTTAAAATTTTATATGTCTTCTTAATGAAACTTTAAAAAAAATTGATAATCTCATTGATTAGAATAGTTAAATTTGATTAACTATGATTAATGACAAAAAATAAATTCGGTACAAAAAATTCTTTAAAGTCTGAAAAGAAAAAGCTGATTCAATTCTTTTTTAATATAAATCGAATAATTTGTATTTCGTTAAAACATTCATCAAATATGATAGAACAAAAAACAGTTGCAATCATGCATAATCGCATAATTTTAAATAAAAATGAAAAAGAGATGGAAAGGGTTTAAAAATTTATTTAAAAATATTATTTTATTTAAAAATTTTATTATTTAGTAAAAAGGAGATAAAGCAAAATAAAATAAATAAAACAATTCTTATAACTATAAAAATTTGTTTACTCATTTTATCACAAATTTTAAAATTTTAGATCTTCTAACTAAATAACTAAAAAAAAAGAAAGAAAATTTTAAGTAAAAAATTCTTAAATTTTTGGTTAATCTTCTAAATAAATGATTTTATAAAATTAATTAAAAGAAAACAAAATCAAGCAAATGAACTTGAAATTAAAAAATAAATAATTATGGATTCTTTAAGCCTTTGTAAGCTGACAAAAACTTCAGAAAAGAGTAGGCTACTGATTGATTTAAGTAAAGTTTAAATTAAATAAAAAAAATTTGTATTAAAATATTTTTTACAAAATAATATCATTTTAATACTGTCTAACCACTAAACTTGGTTATTATTACAATTTGAAAATCGTGAGAATACGTAGGTAAATTTATTAAACAATTCAAATACTTGTTATTTGTTGAGTTTAATGAGCCTACCGAAATTTAGTATTTAAACCCAAGGTTTTCTTGTTTCTAAATCATCAAAAAACGAGTAACAATTTCAAAATGATAGTGTTTAATAAAAGATTGAACATTTTAGTCTTATCTTTAATATTTGTTTCTTTGGCTGGAAAGTCTCATCAAGACTTGTGGTGGAAAAATAACAGAATAGTTAGACAAGGAGCTTATGGAAACATACCTCAACCTGCTGTGGATCCTCTGCCTCAAATGCCAGTAGTTCCCCAAGAGCCTCAATTTGTGCCGACCGTACAAGAGCAAACTATAACTGGAATAAGCTTTGACTGTTCAAATAAACCAACTGGACCAAACAAAGATAACCAATATTGTGATATTTATCATGCTTGTGTATTTGGCAAACAAGAGAAAACCTATGGTTGTGCTCAAAATGGTGAGAGATTTTACTATGACGAAACAACTCAAAAATGCGAGTTTGCTAGCAAAAATCCATCGGGATGTACATCGGGAAACTATTTCACCCCATTGACTCAAACCAACAATCAAGGAAATCAACAACAAACAAACAACAATGGCTACGGAAATAGTAACAATAATAACTACAACTATCAACAAACAAACTTTATGCCGCAAACAACTCGACCAGTTTTTTTTACCCAACCATTAAACCAATACGGAAATCAAAATAATTTTGGAAATAACAATTTTCAACCAAGCGGACAAGTAGAACAAGTTGAGCCATGGAAGCAATATGTAAGAGATAATGAACAATTTTCTTGCAGTGACAAACCCGATGGTTTTTATCCGAGCAATTGGTGCAACGTTTACTACAGGTGTTTTAATAAGAATAAATTTGAATTTTTGTGTGCTAAAATGCAATCAGGTGATAGACTTTGGTGGAAATTGCACAGCACATCTCAATCAGTTACTCAGCCAGAAGCTCAATGTCAATTTCCATGTGATATTGGAAGACAATGCACAAGTCCTGGTGGTATTTTGCTCGATGGCAGCTCTGTAAGTGAAAGCACTTCGGAAGCTCAGAGAATTTTAGACTCTTGTCCAAAACCAAGCACAAACAATAACCAACAAAATGGAGGATATGGTCAAGGATCAAACGGTGGAAACAACAACAACTATGGAGGATATGGTCAGGGATCAAACGGTGGAAGTTATGGTCAGGGATCAAATGGTGGAAATGGTCAAGTTGTTGAAGACAACTCAAATGATTTGTTTAGGATTCCAGACAGTGAAAATCCTTGCCAAGGTGTCAGCGATGGTTCATTTGTTTCCGATTCAAAATATTGTAATGTGTTCCATGTATGTGTCAAAGGTGTTCGAAAAGATTTCTTGTGTGCCAAAGGCTCAAGTACTTATGATCTTTGGTGGAACGATGCTACTAAGCAATGTGAATATCCATGCAAAATCCAATGCAATAAGCAAATATTTGGTTCGTCAAATTCAGCTGCCGAAGTTGCTAACATGGACCGCAATCTAAATTCAGCATTGTGTGGTGCTGATCAAAATTCAAATGGAAACAGCGGTAACCAATTCGGTGCTTATGGAAATCAATTTACTCAACCAGCAGTTCAAACAATGCCACCACAAACATTTCCACCTCAGACTCAACCTCCACAAACCTATCCTGCATACAACAATAATAATTATGGTGGTTATGGATTTTAATTTTTATTGATTTTTAATTTTAAATTTAAATTAACGCTTGATTTTTTATCAACTTTTCCCTAAAATACAGTTTGATTTATTATTTTTCTCAATTTAATAAAATAAAATTTTTTTTGTTTTACAATTTTTAATAGAGTATATTTATTTTCACATAAATTATCTGAAAATAAACAATATAATTTTACATATTCTACCTGAAAATAAATATTTTTTACTCTCACTATTATTTATTTTATTTATTTATTTGTTTTATCTGTGCCGAGCTAAAGCTCCTTCAGATTTAGAAAAATAAAAGTAAAAATCAAAAGAAATTAAAATTAAAATAAAAATGTAAAGAAAAAATAATATAAAATTAAAATAAGTTAAATTATAATAAAAAGACAATTAAAATTAATAAATTGTCAGAGGTGACAATAAAAAAATTTTTATTTAGTTTAATTTTTGGAACGGACTGGTCGGCCTCGCTTTTTTGTTTCAGGTCTTGGTTTTTGTTGTAGTGGCGCTTCGTTATTAAAAAATTGGATATAAAATATAAAAAATCTCCCATTAATTTTTTCATTTTTTTTTGATAATATTTCAGATATGTTTTCATTTAACACACTTTAAAATGTATTACTATTTGCGATTATTTATTTTCGTTCATACCGTAAACCCTTGCGCATAGGCGCAGCAGTTAATACCAGGCCCTACAACTACCGCAATGCGGCTAATCCCAGTCATTCCATGTAAAAAAAAATTAAAATTGAATTAAAAATAAGAATTTTTTCTTTTTTTCTACGCTTTTTTTTTGAACCAATTTTTAATCAATTTTTTTCTTTTTTTAAAAAATTTTTTTTTTTCATGCGGTTGTTTCGAAACTTTTAAATTAAAATCGACCTATAACGACATTTAAATGCTTATTTTAATTTTTTTTTTCGCGGTTATGAATCAGTTTTTGGTGCGGTAAAACGACAAATTCCTGGGTTTACCACATGGTAAATCCCGGATCCTGTCTTAGGGGCGAAAAATCTTTTTAATTCAATTTTAATTTTTTTTTACATGAAATGACTGGGATTAGCCGCATTGCGGTAGTTGTAGGTCCTGGTATTAACTGCTGCACCTATGCACAAGGGTTTACGGTATATCTGCAAGAAAACATATTTCAAGTCTAATTAATTTTTTCCTTACATTAATTTTGTTTTTAACTTTATTAAAGAAAGAATTTTATATCTGTAAAAAATCTTTGTGACTGCAAAATTTTAATCTATTCTAATTATAAGGACATGATAATTGAAAAGAAAGGTGATTTTTGATTAATTTCATCCATTTGCGTAATAATAAAATGAACAAAATTTGTTTATTTTATCTTAAAGAAAAAAATATCTTTACTTAATTATAAATCCTAAAACAAAATTTGAAATTTAATAAGCTTTTGACGAAATATAAGAAAATGCTAAAAACAAACTCGGAAATTTAATTTTCAAAAATTATTTCCGGTTCATTAAAAAGGAAGCATTATATTTGACAAAAGTTTTAATTTCTCTTGAGAGGAATAATTGAATAAATTCTAATGATGATTAAGATTTTGATAAATTTTTATTTTTAAATTGGGAGAAATTTAAGTTACAAATATTCAATAAAAATTTTAATTAAATTTTTATTTCTTTAAATTCTGACAGCTTTTGCAATTAAGTCTTCATAAAAATATTAGAAATAAAGCAAAAAATCTCAAGAAAGTGAGCAAACTTAAAAAAATGATTGAATCGAGAAATATAATTAAATTAAATCTATTAAAAAAAAATCAAGTTTAAGTTTTTCAAGTTGTATTCAGATCGTCAATACATAATTTTTTATCTTTTATACATAGTGATAGCATTTTTTTTATATCTACAGTCCGATCAACTGAGCCCTGATATTGCGGATGATAGACTTGCCGTGTACAATCACCATGTTTTTCGAAATTAATCTTAATTTTTTAATTGCAATTTATCTAATTGCTACTTCTCTGGCATCTTATGAAGAAAGTAAATCAGAAAGGAAAATTTGTTGTGGTGATCTTCATAGTACAATATCCATTTGAAGCCAGTTTTTGTGATGAAAAAGGATCAAGCATTGATTCAAAAGAACAAACATATTTTATTTGGATCTATAGTGGTCAGACTTAGTTTTTCTCTTAATGATTATTATTATTATTATTTATCCAGCAAACACCGCGAGGATGATGAAAGAATAAAATAAAATAAATTAAAATCAAGTTTTTTTATTTAAAAAATATCTATAATAAAATAATGGATTTGAAAAGTTATTAGGAAAAATTTTAAATAAAATCAAAAAATGTTCCAAAGTGGAATTTTGCTATTTTGATTTTCAATATTTTCAAGCTTATCAAATTTAAGAGCATGTCACGGCATCGGTATCATCATCGACCTCGTCGTCAAGAAACAATTCTATATCATCATTATCACTGTCATATTTATAATTTGTTATTAGTTTCGAATACAGATGAATATTAGCTAGAAGTCTTGATTTGGAGCTTTTTGTTAAGTTATTTATTTTTTTCTCGCTTTTTTTATATGAACAGAATTTTTTTTTGACAATTAAGTCCAAGAACGAGTAGACGCGTTACACAGAACATAGAAAAAAAGCCAGTAGACGCGTCTACTCGCATTTCAATGGTGAGCTCTCGCCTGGTTTTGACCCATCACTACTCTTTTCTCTTTAAGTAACAAGTTATACTTATAGCTAGTATTTCTTTTCATCTGCTAAATTTTTTTTTGCAGCTAATTTTTTTCAATATTTATTTAGGAAACAAAAATGAACAGAAATGTGAATCATTAATTTACAAAAAAATTATTGATCCAGCTTGTCATTTTTTGTAACATTAATGGAACCGCTGTACATATAGAAATTTAAGAACGTGGTGCTGAACGTAGAATGTTAAATTAAAATATGAAAGTATTATATTAAAATGTATATAAAATTTAAATATTTTACTCAATTTAAACTTAAAGCTTGAAAATTGATCAAACTCAAATTTTTATTTTAAAACACATTTCTTTAGATATTTTTTAAATATTCGAAAAAATTATAAAGAACTGTTCTACAAATTTATTTATTTGACAATTCTATTTTTAATCTCTAAATTTTATTTAAAAAATAAAGAAATGATAATGAAATTTTAAAGATTTTTTACAAATCTTCAATTTTTCGTTGACTGGGCCATTTTTGTATTCTATCAATCATCAGTTCGATATCTCTTTTTGTGATCATTGTCTGAATGATAATTTCGACACTGATCGTGAGCCGCATTCCTTTTATCTATATTTAAGCAATTTTTTATTAAGTTTATCTCAAAATTTAGAAATTGAAACTTAACTCTCTATTAAATTTACTTTTTTTTTAATTCTTTTATTTTAATAAACAGAATCTTTATGTTTAATGTAAACAAAAGCAAAAAATTTAAAAAATTATATTAAAAAAATATAGAGAAGGATAAATTGATAGAACAGTGCAAAAAATTTTTTTTTTAAGGATGATATTATTATGAGGAGATAAATTAAATAATAAATTAATTAATAAATTATCAAGCAACTATTTATTAAATTTAATTAAAAAGCAAAAGGAAACTTTTTTTCAGATTTTCATGTGATTACTTAAATAAAATTGAAAGCTTAAAAATAAACAAAATTTTTGATTTAAAAACATGAAAAATTTTATTTTAGTAAAGTGAGATAATTAAAAGAATCAAACTGTATTTAAGGGAATAAGTTGATAAAAAATCAAGCGTTAATTTAAATTTAAAATTAAAAATCAATAAAAATTAAAATCCATAACCACCATAATTATTATTGTTGTATGCAGGATAGGTTTGTGGAGGTTGAGTCTGAGGTGGAAATGTTTGTGGTGGCATTGTTTGAACTGCTGGTTGAGTAAATTGATTTCCATAAGCACCGAATTGGTTACCGCTGTTTCCATTTGAATTTTGATCAGCACCACACAATGCTGAATTTAGATTGCGGTCCATGTTAGCAACTTCGGCAGCTGAATTTGACGAACCAAATATTTGTTTATTGCATTGGATTTTGCATGGATATTCACATTGCTTAGTAGCATCGTTCCACCATAGATCATAAGTACTTGAGCCTTTGGCACACAAGAAATCTTTTCGAACACCTTTGACACATACATGGAACACATTACAATATTTTGAATCGGAAACAAATGAACCATCGCTGACACCTTGGCAAGGATTTTCACTGTCTGGAATCCTAAACAAATCATTTGAGTTGTCTTCAACAACTTGACCATTTCCACCATTTGATCCCTGACCATAACTTCCACCGTTTGATCCCTGACCATATCCTCCATAGTTGTTGTTGTTTCCACCGTTTGATCCTTGACCATATCCTCCATTTTGTTGGTTATTGTTTGTGCTTGGTTTTGGACAAGAGTCTAAAATTCTCTGAGCTTCCGAAGTGCTTTCACTTACAGAGCTGCCATCGAGCAAAATGCCACCAGGACTTGTGCATTGTCTTCCAATATCACATGGAAATTGACATTGAGCTTCTGGCTGAGTAACTGATTGAGATGTGCTGTGCAATTTCCACCAAAGTCTATCACCTGATTGCATTTTAGCACACAAAAATTCAAATTTATTCTTATTAAAACACCTGTAGTAAACGTTGCACCAATTGCTCGGATAAAAACCATCGGGTTTGTCACTGCAAGAAAATTGTTCATTATCTCTTACATATTGCTTCCATGGCTCAACTTGTTCTACTTGTCCGCTTGGTTGAAAATTGTTATTTCCAAAATTATTTTGATTTCCGTATTGGTTTAATGGTTGGGTAAAAAAAACTGGTCGAGTTGTTTGCGGCATAAAGTTTGTTTGTTGATAGTTGTAGTTATTATTGTTACTATTTCCGTAGCCATTGTTGTTTGTTTGTTGTTGATTTCCTTGATTGTTGGTTTGAGTCAATGGGGTGAAATAGTTTCCCGATGTACATCCCGATGGATTTTTGCTAGCAAACTCGCATTTTTGAGTTGTTTCGTCATAGTAAAATCTCTCACCATTTTGAGCACAACCATAGGTTTTCTCTTGTTTGCCAAATACACAAGCATGATAAATATCACAATATTGGTTATCTTTGTTTGGTCCAGTTGGTTTATTTGAACAGTCAAAGCTTATTCCAGTTATAGTTTGCTCTTGTACGGTCGGCACAAATTGAGGCTCTTGGGGAACAACTGGCATTTGAGGCAGAGGATCCACAGCAGGTTGAGGTATGTTTCCATAAGCTCCTTGTCTAACTATTCTGTTATTTTTCCACCACAAGTCTTGATGAGACTTTCCAGCCAAAGAAACAAATATTAAAGATAAGACTAAAATGTTCAATCTTTTATTAAACACTATCATTTTGAAATTGTTACTCGTTTTTTGATGATTTAGAAACAAGAAAACCTTGGGTTTAAATACTAAATTTCGGTAGGCTCATTAAACTCAACAAATAACAAGTATTTGAATTGTTTAATAAATTTACCTACGTATTCTCACGATTTTCAAATTGTAATAATAACCAAGATAAGTAGTTAGAGAGTATTAAAATGATATAATTATTTGATAAAGATATTTAGGAATGAATTAAATTTAAATAAATCTTGAATGAATTTTTGTTGATTTTAGTTGTTTTGAGAATGACTTAGAAGATTACTCTTCTCAGTTATGCATTGCTCATAACGCGGAAAAGGTTTTAATTAGACAATTATTTTTTCATAATTTCGGATAGGAATTTAACTTTTTTCCTTTTCAATTAGAGTTCTAAAAAGCAAGCTTTAGTTTAATATTAAGATTTAGTTGTTTTAACATCAAATTTTTTTTTTATTGTTTTTCTTTGGCTTAAAACTTTTTAAAAATTTTACATTTTATTTGGATAATGAAAAATTTCCGCAACAAATCTTGAGATAGAGATTCAGAGTAAACAAGATTAAATTGACACAAAAAATTTATCTTGTTGATCTTAACAACCCACGTGTATTTTGAAAATTTTAAAATTTTAAATTGCATGATATTTAAAATTTCTTGTATTGTTTTAATCTGTTTTCATTTCTTCTAATATGTCGATTTAAAAAATGATAATTTTTTTGATATTTAATTTTTAACTTTAAATTAATAATAAACATTTTAGTAAATATCAATCACAATGCAGCTACGAAAAAAACTTTTTTTTTTTTTTAAATTTTATTTTGAGACAAATAATATAATAGAATTTTCAAATTTTTTTAAAAGTTTCCAGAATAAAATGAAAGACTGATTTTAAGATTAAATTTTAACAAATTATCACGAATTCTAACAAATTGTTAAAATTGAATTTTTTTTAAAAATTTTTAAACTGATCTAAAAAATCCTAATGAATTAATTGATTAAAAAAAAATCAAAAAATCAGATCTTTAGTTTTTATTCTTTTCTTTTTCACTCGGCAACAAATTTTTGTCGTTAAATTGTCTCTGTGAAAGAGATTTAATTTAAAAAAATTTTAAATAAATCCTTAACCGTCCTACTGCCATTTATTAGTCTTTGATCCTGTTCCATTCGAATTTATGAATCTTGATTCAAACTAAATAAACTTTAATTTTCAACTTATTTTATTTTAAATTTCTTGAAAATAATTCAAAATAATTCAGCCCTGAAAAAAGATATAACTTCACCTTAAAATTTAAAAAAATTAGTTGTGAATACGGCAAATTGAAGTTTAAGATCAAGATCAAATAAATTGTAATATTTTTTTTAATAATAGAGAAATAATAAACTTTTTCCAAAGCAATTACTTGACATGTCATGTCAAGTTTATTTTCATATTTAAAATTTTAAATGTTCCTTTTTATTGAACTTTAATAGGTTTAAATATTTAAATTGATTTTAATAAAAATTTACATTTAAAGACAAAAAAATTCACTGTTTTTAAATTTTTAATTTATTTAAGTGGAAAAATAAAATTATTTTAGTTTGAATGAATGGATATAAAAGTTATAAATTTGAATTTGTGAATTAACTTAACCTGAATTACTTAAATTATTGACTGTTTTTGTCAAATAAATTAGAGATCAATCATTTTGATGTTTATTTGATAATGAACTATAATTAGACATAACATGTCTAGTAATGTTTAGTATTTATTTCTTAAAAATTATCAAAATCATTAGATTAATTAAGTTTTGAAATTTTAAATGATCGTTTTGATCTTAAAATTTGATCTCAAACTTCAATTTGCCGTGAATACGGGTAATATGGAGTATGATAATAGAGATTAATTTTATTAAATCTGAAACAGTGAATCGTCATATTTTACCAAGTTGATTTCTTTTTTAAAATTTTTTTTCAAAATTTAAAATCAATTGTTTAATTATGCAAAGAATTTATCAATTGATATTATTTGAAAAAATTTTTTTGAATTTTTAGAACAAAAAAACGGAATTAGGATAATTTTTAAAATATCGAAAAATCAACTTTATTAATTAAATCTAAATAATTCTTGTTCATCTATATTCAATTCTTGTCTAAAAAATTATTTAAAGAAGCGGATAATTGATAGATTAAAAAAAATTTTATTTAAAAAAAACAATTTTTAAAATTTGTAACAGGTTTATTATAAATACAATGTTATTCTCTTAAAAGCTTTATTTAACTTATTGAACGTTCTGAAGTTCTAAAAATGCAATTCTTATTACCTATATGCTCATGTCAAGAACACGAACTTATAATTGTGTCAAGTCAAGATTAAGTCAAGATGTGAGCTTAGTGCTAAATGTATTTGTCAGCATTTCGAAGCGTATGAACTTCTGGGATACGTGACAAGTATAATTCTTACTTATCTTTGTGCATCAGTTGACAAGCTGATATAAATGATAATAAGTGATTATTCAGGGGAACAAATTATAAATATTTGAAAATAGTTATTTTAATTCAAATTTCCTCCAACTCAAATTATTTTTTTATTCACATCTCTATTTAAACAGAGACTAAAAATTAAAAAATTCCTAATATTTGTTAGATATCAATTAATTAAATTTTGAATTTTCTAGATTGTTTCTATTGCAAAGAATAAAAATCCAAAAACTTGAACATTTTGTAAAATTTTGAGCATAAGATTAAAAAAAGCGCTTTGTTGCAGCAAGTCTATTTTTAATCATGTTGAATTTGATGTTTCAGAGATCAAAGCCGAGAAAAATTTTCAAGTTTTAAAAATTACTTTTGAAAATTTATAATTTTTTTTTTTGAATTAAATCACCAAAAAAATGCGACTGGCTTTAGGACTTATTTTACTCTTTCTTGGCTCGGGTCTGTCCGATGGAATTTCTATCGACTGGGATTTGGATGGTAATGAAAAAGACCAAAGCTATAAAATAGTCTGTTACTACACTAATTGGGCTCAGTACCGGCCGAAACCTGCCTCCTATTTTCCAGAAGACATTGATCCACATCTTTGCACTCACATTATATTTGCTTTTGCCAAAATAAATGATCAGTCTGAATTGGAAGCTTTTGAATGGAATGATGAATCTACTGAATGGGCGCCTGGTATGTACAAACGAACGATTGATCTGAAAAAAAAGAATAAAAATCTAAAAATCTTAATCGCTGTTGGAGGTAATTTTTAAGAAAACTAATTTAGAAAAAGTTAACATTTGGTCAAGGCTGGAACCATGGGTCTCTTCTTTTTTCAAATATGGTTTCTGATGAATTTAAAAGAAAAAATTTTATTACCAAAACGGTAGAATTTTTGACAAAAAATGAATTTGATGGCTTTGGTAACTAAATATAAAAATTGTATTCAAATAATCACTGACTAAAACATTTAAGATCTTGATTGGGAATATCCGGCCAATAGAGACACTGAAGATAGGCCCGATGACAAGATTTATTTTACCATCTTATGCAAAGTGAAAAAAATCCGCTTAATTTTTATTTTGATTTATTTAAATTTTTGAAGGAATTAAAAGCGGCATTTAAACCCCACAATTTAATTTTAACAGCAGCTGTAGCTGCTGGCGAAAAGTACATAAGAAGCGCGTATGAATTAGATGAAATTCACAAGTAAAAATTTTACCAAAAATGAAAAAAATGAAAAGAATATATTTTATATAGGTACCTTGATTTTATTAACATTATGGCATATGGTATTCTAAATAAAAAAAAACAATAAGAAAAAATAAATTTAATATAAAGATATGCATGGTGGTTGGGACAATGTAACTGGTCATAATGCTCCATTGTACGCTCATCAGTTTGACCGTGATCCAGGTCTAAATGTGGTAAGATGATTTTTCCACAAAAATAAACATTAATGCTTTTTCCAAATTTAAAGGATTTCGCAGTAAAATTGTGGCTTGAACATGTACCGGCAAATAAATTAGTTCTCGGTCTATCAGCCTATGGTCGATCATTTAAATTAAAAGAAGGCTTCGAGTCGTGTCCTTTGACCGATACCCCAGTGATTAGTGGTGGGAGTGATGGAAAATATAGCAGAGAAGCTGGATTTTTAAGTAATTTAAAAAAAAGTAATAATTTTTATGAAAATTTTTATTTAAAAGCATATTTTGAAACATGTGAAAAAATTTTAAAAAATGATTGGAAATACATTTGGAATGAAGAACAAAAGGTTCCTTTTGCTTATTCAAATGAAATAACCACTTCTTCAGCAGCTCCAATTGAATGGGTTGGTTTCGATGACGTGAAAAGTATTGAGGTAAAAGTCGAGTATATCATAAAGCACAAGCTTGGAGGTGGCATGCTTTGGTCACTGGACATGGACGACTTTACTGGAACATTTTGTAATCAAGGCAAATATCCAATCTTGACCACTGTCAATGTTTTACTTAATCCAAAGCTAAAACGACCAATGCCAGACGCCAAAATTTTGTGGAACACCGAAAACGCCAAATTATCGAACCCTGATGAACCCATTCAAGAGAGCAGTTTGTTCATTAATGATACAGAAAAAAAGTTGTCCTCTACGGGATTTTACAGCTCCAACAATGTGTTTGGTCTAATACAAAATAAAGGTACAATTTCAACATGTGTTTATTCGAAATTAATTTTTTTTTAGTTCTACAAGTTTACAAATTCTGTGAATGCAAAAATGGAACTCACAAAATAAGCACTGATGGAGATAAATTTTCCTACACTGTTGACTGTAACATCAAACAAGTATTCCAAGATGGTGAAGGAAAAACAGTGACCAAATCACCGGATGGTCCGAATGCAACTCCTAAGATAACAGGCACTGGAAGCGAAAATAAGAATAACATATGGGCAATATTTAACATTAATTCGGCCAGCACTGTATCAGAGAATGCTCTAATGCCAAACTTATTCTGTATGTTCGCTTATCTTGTATTAACAGTATTTAACTAAACCAAAAATTTTGATAATTTCGATTTTTATAGTCTTTTTATTCACAATATTCGAAGCTTATATTAACCATTTTTTATTTAATTTAATATTACAATAATAATTTGATATAATAAAATTTTCTAAAACAACTTTATTTTTTTGAAGATTATCCAAACTACAATGGTCTTGTCGAGGAACAAAGCCGCTTTAAAATAGTTTGCTATTTGAATAGCTTGTTTAGATCTAGAGAAAATTTGGCACAAATTCGATTTGAAGATTTGGTTCTAGCTGCCGAGTCGTGCACTCATTTTATTTTTTCAAGTGCAAAAATATGTCCGGATGAATACGACAAAATTGTGCCCAGAAATTCACATGACACCGACTTGTACCAATTGGTAACTGAGCTCAAAAATGTAAATCCGACAATAAAGGTCCTAATATCAGTTGGCTCTTACAAGGACGGAACCATGCCAATTATAAAAATGACCGAGAGTTTTTTAAATCGAAAAAATTTTATCAGAAATTCAATTTTGTTTTTGAAAAAATACAATTTTGATGGACTGGAAATTAATTGGAATTTGAGAAATATTGACTCAAATAATGATTATATCAAAAGTAATATTTTGATACTAAAAAAACAATTTTCTAAGTTAGCATCTGTAAGTACATAATAAGTTGAAGTTGAAATTGTGACTAATCAAATTCTAATTAGCAAATTAAGAGAGCTTTTGTTCCTTTCAATTTTTTGTTATCCGCTATGGTCTCAGGAATAAACGAAGTGGCCCAGGACTCTTATGAAATAAAACAAATCTCAGGGTTTTTTTGAAATAATTAATTAACTTTTCAAGCTAAATTTAAATTAAGGTATTTTGATTTTGTAACTTTGATGAATTATGATTTTTATGAAATTCCATTGATACTGAAATACGGAGTTCATCATAATCCCTTGTATTCGACTGATACCCAAATATCAGTTGATTCATCAGTTAATTTCTGGCTCAAAAATGGCTTTCCCAAAGAAAAACTCTTGGTCGGTGTTGAGTCATATGCAAGAACGTACACACTCTATGCAAATAGAGTAAACGATTTAGGCAGTTCAATTTTAGATTATGGTGAGCCGGGTGTTTTCACATCTCTACCAGGAGTTCTATCATTTTATGAAGTAACATATTATAATTTAAATTAGGTTTGCATTTTTATCATTTTTGAAGGTTTGTGACAATTTATTCAGCAAAAATTGGTTAAGAAGTTGGATATTGAGTGAAATGGTGCCCATGGCGTCAAATCTAAATGACCAAATAGTTTTTTATGAAGATTTAGAAAGTGTTAGCTTTAAATCAAACTACGTAAAAGAAAAAAATTTAGGTGGAATCTCCCTGTTTAGTCTTGATAATGATGATTTTACAGGAATGTTTTGCATGCAGGGTAAATTTCCTTTACTAGAAACAATAAGAGAATCTTTAAATTATTAATTGTAAATTAATTAATTAAAATTATTCAAAGTGATAATAAGTAATTATAGTAATTATTTTAAGTGAATCGAATATCAAAAAAATATTTTATTAAATTTTGAAAATTTCAAACTTGAACATTTTATATTTTTACTTGAACCAAATTAGTTTTTTATATTTTATTTTTTAATTCTATCATTTAAAATTTTAATTTTAAATTAAAACTTTATTAATTTTATAAATGATTATGGAAAAAAAATATTGATTCTTGAAAATAATCACTAAGTATCTTAATTTGGTTTGTGATTAGCAGAACATTGCGCTTTAAAAAGGGATCAAAATGAAACCATATCTTTGAATGCTAAATATTAAAAGAAATAAAATTTAATCCAGAATTAAATCAAAATTTATCAATTTATCAATTGACTTGATGGTAGAATTAAAAAAATTAAATAAATCCAGATAAAAATGAAAAAAGAGAAAAATTTTAATTTGAATCAAACTATCTTTTGTAATTATGCAATTAAAAATATAATAAACCTGGATCCATTTTCTAATTATGTTGAGTCAAAAATACTAAAAAGTTATAATTCTTCTAAACGATATTTAAAATTTTTAAGACTCTATTAGTTTAAGAAGATTAAAAATTTTAAGATGATAATTTAATCTATTTTTCACATAGTCTTCTAATAAATTTCGCAAATGAATTCGTTCTGATTATTGAATTAATAGAATTTTCATTTCATTTCAATTCTATTATTTTGATTAATTTTTCCACCAGATAAAGTTCAAATTAAATAAATTTTTGGGCATCTGCTATAAATAATCAAGTTTGGTGCTGTTATTCCCAAGATTATGACTAAATTTCCGTTCTTTACAAAATATTTAATAACAAAGCTATTTAATTAAAAAAAATTATTCTGCTACTAGAAATCTTATTGAAGTGAGAATTTTATTAACTTTTTAAAGAAAAGAAATTCATGAAATATCTTCAAGTACTTGAATTTCATAGGCCTTTAGGTTTCAATAAGTTATTTTAGTTTTTAATTATTTCATTCAAAATCGTTTAATATGTCAATAATTTTTGCAGAAAAACCAAACAATATTTTATAAATGAAAAAAAAAATACATCGATATCTCATCAGATTTTATAAATAATTGTAAAATAAATAAATTTTTTTAATAAAATTTATTATTTAAAATTTACATTCCAACAAAGAAAAAAATTTAAAAAAATCATTGAAAAAACTCAAAAATTATATTCCGATATATCTCACAACTCAACAGATAGAATAAAAAATTCATGCTATGATTCAAATAAGCCAAAATGTATACAACTTCAAAGACCAGAATTCGGGTGTCCCTCAAAAAGTCTAATAGACCGAGTGTATTGCTCAAGACTAATGGTGTAACAAACACAAAAAAACAAATATTCAAAGTTAATAATAATTTATAGATTTGATTATTTTTTTTTGTTCGCTTTTTGGCTATATCCTTGATTTTGAACGATTTTTTGATTACTTTATACCGAGTTTTATTATCTCCAGTATTCACTTCATCCAAATCTTTTTCGCTTTTTGTTTCAACTTTGGGAAAATAAATTCCACTCTTGGTTTGTTTAGGCCGTGGACTTGGCAAATTTAGCTTTTTATTGATCTGAAAAAGTCTGTAAATAATCAAAATAGTGCATATAATCATTATGGTGAAGGGGATATAGGAATAGAGAAAAAGGTCTATCCAGTGATAAGCTTTGGTGTAAAATTCTGAATAGATCGGTTGGATCTTTGGGGAAGGGTAGCATTTTATGAACTTTTCGCTCATGTTTGATGCATTATGATAAATTAAACTGTAGTCCATCTTGGAGAGACGCATCCAGATCAAAAAATGAAAATCGAACAAAAATATGACCAGCATCATTGCCAAAACCACCTTGTCAGCGCCTCCGTAGTCAGCTATGAATGTTCTAAGAAACGACTTGCGAGGTCCCTTGGACTCGACTATGTCAAAAGAAGGTGATGCAGAAAATCTGCGCGAAAACTTATTTTCTAAATTTGTGGTTGATCGATTTGCTTTAAGATACGAATTTGGCTTCATTGGTCGCAGGCTTGTCAGTGTCACACATCTGAAAACGCCAACTCCAGCCAGAATATTGCTAGATAAATGCGACAAATAATAGGTAAAGAATGAGTGCAATGAGCACACCAAATTCGAGTGATCCCGGAAATCGTAGTTGAAATAAACATTAGATAAAATGTGCGGTAGACCAACAATTAGGTAACAAAAGTCGATCATGGACAAGTAGGCCAGAAACCTGAATGTGGTCAATCCATTCAAAACGGGCCGCGTGAACACATAAAAATTGACTACATTGCTAGCAGTTCCTAGTATAAGTATTATAGGTATAACTGTTTCCAAAAGCATTTCCTCAATTTATTTCCATCTAAATAAATTATTAAATAAAATTTTTATTTTTATTCTTTTATTAATAATCCAAATTTTTTAAATCAATTAAATTGTTGAAATTCAATTTAAGTGGATCAATTAGTAAATTTTAAAAAAATATTCATAAAAAAGAGCAATTTTTGTTTTGTCTTTAAACGTGGTTCGAAATTCCCAGAATAATTGATCTAGTTATATTTATTAATTTTAATTAAAAAAATTGTGTGTGTCAGATAAAAATTAAAATGTGTATAATTAATTTTTCTATCTGATTTTCAAGCTCATACATATCATGCGAGTTTATTCTTATTTTTAATTAAATTTAATTTCAGCTAATTCGCCTCCTTGGTTTAATTACATGTTTATTTAACCAAATATATGTTTAGTTTTACTCTATTCGACGGATGCACGATTTTTTCTTTAAGCTTGAATCTTATTCTGGTCTAATCTTCGGTTCTTGCATCAATTCGAGGAAACATGCTCTGTTTAATTAGTCTTAATTTGTACAGATCATTCTACTCCTGCTTCCTCAAGAATTTAGATTTAGTTGCTTCATTTAAAAAATGAATTATGATTTAAATTAAAGAAAATCCATTAAATTAAAAGAATAAAATAATTTGTTATTTAATAGAAAAATTTACAATTAAGTTAAATCTAGGCTAAATTGTTTATAAAAGCAGCAGACGACTTTAAACATAATTTTTTTATTCAACAATGGCTATTTTTTAACAATAATATATTTTTAGTCTTGCTAAGGGAAATGCTTTTTAATAATGAGATTAATTGTCTCTCAATTATAAATAAAATTTTGAGCAACTAAATAAAAAAACTGCTAAAAAAATTATACTTTATAGGACTGCCTCTTTAATGGGTGCTTATTTTATGGCATCGAATTGATGCTATTACCCCAATTAGATTTTATCATATCTTGGTTTTCATGTAGATTGTTGGAGGCATTTAAGATAAATGAATCTGAATTCAAGTTAGATTTTTTACAAGACTGACCTTTTTTCCAAAATCCAAACAACTTGTAATTATTGTCAAAAATTTAAAGATTGAAAATGGTCTTGAAAATTTATAGAACTTAAAAAATAAATTAAAAAATTTTCATTTTTTCTTTAAAAAAAATAATTTTTTAGGTTCGTTTATTGAGCCAGTTATTGATGGAAGTCTTATGGATTAAATTTAAAAGCTCAGATAATCTATATCCTAAATTTTAAATGAAATAACTTAAGCGGAATTTATTAAAATAATACAAAGAACAAATAGTTCTAAAACTAAAATATTGAAAAATTTTCTATAGCCTTGGGTATAATTTGAGGAAAAAAACTCAAATTAATTCAAGTCTATATACATCGCTGTAATTCGATTATTTGACACAAGATATCACGTTTATTTATACATTGTTAATTATTCACATATGACATTTTTATCTAATAAAAACTAAAATATAGACAAAATAGATTATATTCGCCTATTGGACCCATAGTTTTTAATATATTAAATTCACCAGAAAAAATTTTAATTAATTTCATTCCTTTGACAAATCCATTATAAAAGCATATTTTAATTTAAAAAATATATGAAGTTTTGACCAAATTAAAAAAATTAGATTAACTTATTGTTTTTATGAATCTACTACTAAATAACAAATTAACGGTTTAATTAATTATTTTTTTTAAAACAAAAATTTTTATTTTACAAAGCTAAAGTTAAAAAAATCTACTAAAAATTCATTTTATATTTAACCAAATTGGCTTTTTTAAATGATTCTAGTGTGAATAATCTAAAATATAATTTGATTTTAGAAATTGCTAATGCTTAGAATAAAAAAATTCTAGGATTCAAATAAAAAAAGTTGATTAATCCTTAAATTTATATTAATTTAATGATTTAATTCAATCTGCCAAAGGCAGCTTAAGTAAATTCAATAGCTTTGTGTAATATTAATTTAAAAACTGACAAAATTTTGCCAGCTTTCAATTAGAAATCTGGTTATTTTGGCTTTGATAACCACAAATAATAAAATGAATTAGATTTTTGACAGATTGAAATTGTATTATCAAAAGCGACATATCAATACAAAATCAATTATTCACTCTTTTGTAATATTTTCAGCTAAATCTCTTCGATTCTAATAAATTTTAAGTGCTTTTTTCTAAATAGGCCTTCAATAAACCAATATTTCTTAGAGAAAATACACTAAGGACCCGGAAGGCAAAAAAGGGGGATGAAAAACTTTTATTATTTAAAATTATTCAATTTGTTGTTTTACTTATTTCAATAATTTGCTCGTAAAATTATTTTCTAACTAAAATAAAAATTTTATTTAACCAGACAAATTAACAAAAAAAAATAAAAATTTAATTTCTAAAAATTGTTTAATTTATTTGAAATTTTGGAAAAACGGAACAGACAAAATTCTAAAATTAATTTTTCATAATCTTTTGATGCCTATGAAGGCATAAAAATGAGGAAATCTATTCACAATTATTACTTAACACCTAAAAATTGATTTTTTTATAAATAATTTAACCATTTTTGTTTTACTCTTGGATATTTATGAATTATTAGACTTCTATTGATTAATACTAATGATTTTTTGGTTAAATTTTTTGCTTAAGAAACCAATAGAAATTACTAACAAGACAAAAATTAGCTAAGTATCTAAATTCTTGAGAGCGAATTAATCGATCGTAGATAATTATTTTAGGATAGAAAATTATTTGCCATGCCTTTTTAAGTATTCCTTAAAAATTAAAAAGTACCTCTTATGTTTCTAGACAAAAAAATAAATTATTTCTGATATGTTTTAATGGTTTAAATGACTGATAAAACAATAATAATATTTTAATGAATTCAAAAAAGCTTTCCTGATTTGAATTGTTAATAAAATTTTCGCATCTAAAAAATCTATCCAGTCTTTTCATACAACTCAATTCAATAATTTATTCTTTTTCTTTTTTACTTTTTTCCTAATTATTTTTATTATTACTAAATTTCCTTAACTTAACATAAATATTTTGGTCTATGGATAATCATCTAAATTTCCTGTAAGTGGCTGATGATCTGTTTTTGTGTATAAATTGATCTACGAGAAGCTTAGCTGGAGCCAAGTCAATTTTTAGAATATTAGGGCCGGTATTTATCTTCGTTTTTTGCTTAAATAATTTGATTTGCCCAATATTCAATTTCAAATTTTTATAACCATTAATAATTTTTTCAACTTAACTAGGAAACAAAATGTTAATGTAATCAATTTGAGAACAAAAACAAGTTTTCAAAAATGATCTGGCAAAATCTGGTTCGGACTTGGACTTGAATTAAGACTTAAATTTCTTCATTTAATTCTTAAACAAATCTTAGTTTAAATCTTTTGATAATTCCATAATCTTTGTATATTTATCATATTTTTTTAAAGAATATAAAGGATCGTTATTAGAAAGGAGATTATTAGAAATCTTAACTTTCCTTTCTGAAAATAAATCCTAGTTTTTCCTTTTTATGACTTGCAGGACTCGATGCTAAATTTGATCAAGAAATAACCGTGAACTGAATAAGTTTCTAGTCAAGATTTAGATAAGATTTTTTAAAAAAATTCTTAGGAGATTTTGTTTAATTTCGATCTCTTGATAGGTGGTTTTTATCTGAAAATGCAAATTTCTTAATTATTAAATTAAATTTGTTCCAATTTATTCCTAATTTTTTTAATTCGTAAAGAATTACATTATGAATTACTTAATCAATTACTTAATAAAAAGGGGATATTTTATTTAGCTTGAATTTTTGAGCATTCTTTTTTCCTGATGCCAAGAAACATTGATTGAGTAAAGCGAAATATTTGATCTTGAGTGATTATATTTAGTCAGATTGTGATAGCATTGTGGGAATAAATCCTTTAATTTAATTTAACTAAGAAGTTAGCAGTAAATGATTTTTTCTAATAGCTTATAGATACAATTTTTAAAGAAAATTGACTCTTTGAAATTTTTTAGTACAAAGAGACAGAGTAAATACGATAAAAGGGACCCAGTTGAAAATCTTTTGTAGATTGATTTCAAAAGCATCTGCAATTTTTTTTTCGAATTCGATTCCATTTTCATGAATAAGGTGAATTGTTAAGGCCATAACTCTATCTCTCATTACAAAAAATATTGAAATTTTAAATTTTGATATTATTCGGTTTCAAAAAAGTCAAATTAAAATTGATGATGTTGGGATTGATGGCTTCTATTTTTGAGGATGTAATTGTTTTGGCTCATTTACTTTTGACTAGATGTTTGATCGCAGTTTATTAGAATATTGTTGTAATCATGTTGTTTTCGTCAAGGTTTTCATTTGAGGTGATATCATGCTGTTTTGAATTAATTTCTGACACGAGTTTGTTCAGAACGAAAGTTCTGTAAATTTTTTAATCTAAATAAATTCGATGAATAAAAATTTATTCAATTTTTTCAATCAGGATATTTGCTTAATTTTCGATCAATATATTTTTTTACTTTAAATCTAAAATAACGCAATGCATCAGATCAGATCATGTTTGAATAAATCATAAATAAAAAAGGGAATATTTCATTTAGCTTTTAATTTAAAAATTGGCTTAAACATTTAATTTCAAAATGTAAATGGCAATAATTTTAATCATTTAAAAATTTTACTATTTTTTGAAATTAATTTTTCATAAATGGGAAAAATAAGGAATTATATTAAAATATTAATATTAAAATTTGGCTTTAGATTCAAGACAAAAAAAATAATAATTTAGAAAAAAGAATAATTATACCTGTAGTATGGTGACGTGATCAGACTATAAATATTACTTGTTATTTCAAAAGAGATGAACCTGTACTACATACCCTTTTTTAGGGGTTACAATTCTAAAACAAATCAAAGTCGTTAGAAAATTTTTTAAAAACAATACATTCCTTCAAAAATTATCTAAAATATACAAATTTGATTTATATCACATGTATTTGTCAAAATTTACAATGTTTTTCTAATCAAAATTTATTAAACAATTACTTGTTGTAAATTTCTTATATAAAATTACCTTATATTTTTATTTTTTTACTTCATTGGATTTAGAAAACAACTTTAAATGTAATATCCTAATTGTTTTATGCTTTGATTGATATATTAGATTTTATTATATTTTAAAATAAAATATATTATATAAAATAAAACTAAAAATAGAAATAAAATTTAATTTTGAGTGGAACTTAGTTATATTTAGCTGTATTTTTATAATTTTTCCCTCCTTTAAATTCTTTCTAAGCTCTATGATTTTTTTGTCTTGCTTTTTATCGCTATCATGGCTTTTTTATTGAATTTTAAAAATAATAAATATAATAATAATATTTGAGATTATTTTTATGCTTAATTTTTAAATTGCTCTCAGCTTGTATTCTCTTAATTAGTTTCTTTTTTATTACAGTATATAGATTTTGAAGATTTTTTTTCTTCTCTGCGCAGAAAAGCTAATTGTTAAATATTTTCATCCTTATCGTTAATAATTTGTCGGAGTTTATTTAGTTTAAAAATAATCAATCTTTTTTACTTAAAAAAAAACAAATTATATTTTTAGCTTCAGAACAAAAAAACAAAATTTTCCATTTTTCTATTATTCTCAAAATTTCATAAAATTGATCTTGCTTGATTGTTTAAATTTATGAATTATAATTTCATATATTTTGTATTTAAAACAAAAGGGATTGTCTCTTCTTATATTAGCAGCTTTTATCAAATAAAATTATAAAAATTACTTTTAACTCATTTAATTGTCATTATTTATAAAGCTTTAGTAATAGATAAAAATAAAATTATTAAAATGAAAGATATTTTAAAGCAATTTTGTTCGCAAGAATTCAAATTTTTAACTTAAATTAATCCTATAAAATTGATCAGCGGATTTCAGTGCTTTTTATTAATGAAAAAAATCATTTTAATTACAGAAATTTCGAAATTTTTAATCTTAATCAAAAAATCTAGTTAAAAAATAATTAAATTCAATACAATAAAATCACGATTATTTCCCTAATTTTTGAAAGAATTTTGAAATTATTTTGGATGCTGGAAATATCGAATTACTGAAAATTTACTCTTCTTATTTTTATCCATTAGATAATCGAAAAATTATACCATTATATTAAAAACAAACGCATTTTATAATGCCTAAAACTAAGTTTAGAGAGAAATTTTGATCATAAAGATTAAAAATATGTAGAAACCATTTTATCAACATTAAAAATTTTAAAGAATTTTTAAAGATTATAATAAAGTTTTTCAACTAAAAATTCTGCTTAAAAATCAATTAATGATTTTTTTACCGTATTCCCTCGTTCGATTATGCTGCACTACAAGCTAAGGCATGCAAATTAAAAAATCAAATTAAAAAATCAAATTAAAAAATCAAATTAAAATTATTTTAACATGGGTGAGATGTACTTTGGTGCGTAGTCCAAAAGCTGGTAGCTTAATTTATGGCGCAGCATAGTCGAACGAGGGAATACGATGAATTTTTTTTTATTTTAATTCAATTATCAGTTTTTTGGAAAATTAAAATTAAAGTTAATAAAAATTATTTAAAACGAAAGTGCAACATGATGTAACATACTTTGTTGCACCTTTATAACAGAAAATAAAATTTTGTTTTTCTTTTTTTTTAAATCAAATCAATAATCTATTTAAATCTTGTTAATTCTTTATTTTTTGTCTTTTTTTACACAAGAAAAAATAACATAGGTTTAAAAGGTGCAACAATCAATGATGCATTATTTTTTAAAAATATTTTTTATTATTTTTAATTTTAATTTACCAAAAAATGAAGAATTTTTGTTCAATTTGTATTTAAAATTCACAAAACCTCAATTACCCTAATTAATTATTGATGTGAAGTGAAAAATTTTTATTAATAAAAATGTTTGTTTTTTCATTATTATTACTTTCCAAAATAAGCAAAAATTTAATAATTTTCATAGATTTATTCTAAATCGATTTTTACACAAAATAGTTCAATATAAATTAATAGAACAATACAGACAAAATCAAATGAGCCTGCTATGGCTTCAATGGTGCAAACTATGCTTCACTTTCATCAGGTTGTTTTACATCAGTTTGTTCAACTTCAATTTGAGTTATCTCTTTATCGGCCAGCACAACATTCTCTGTCTTTGGTTCCGTTTGATTAACTTGTTCTTCAATTGGAACTATTAAACTATCACTCGTCATTAATTCATGTTTTGTCACAAACTTGGTAAATCGTTTACACAAACTTGTCTCTTTCTTTGATTATTAAATTAAAAAAAAAAATATTTAATTTATTAAATTACTTCGAAGCTATCGTAAATAGATCTATGATGAAAGTAAGCATGAGAAAAAATTCTGTAAATTCTTCGGCAAACTGAGCCAAGTTTTTGCACACTTGAATCTTTAAGATTAACTCTTTTTGTATTAGAAAATTAAATTAAATTAAATTTCATTCTGATTTAATATATTTATAGAGTTTATACCTGCTAGGAAAATATCGACTACTGTTTAACAAACAAGCTGCTCCATCTAAGGTATGTCGGGTGTAATCGATTGCGCTGCACTTAAAAAAAATTAAAAAAATTAAAATTAAATTAATTAATTTTAAATAATTCAACTTCTTTGGGATTTTTGTGGGCTGCGCATAAAAAAATCCATTGCTCCGTAGCTGTCATTTGTGAACAGATAGACGGCGAACATTCTTGTTGCAAAAGAACTGTTATTTTGTTCAAATCCAAGCAAAATTGGCGAACATGTTCGTATTTCCATACACCTTCGTCTTGCTGATCTGGCAACTGGAGAATTTTGTCTACATCATTAGGATTGTTTTTTATCAATTGTTGAATATACTTTAAAAAATGAATATATTTTTTTTTAATTATTTGAAAATATTTATTACTTGTTGCACAGCTAAAGTGCTTTCCATTTCATCAAGGTCTTCATCCGGCCAGTTGTTCCATTCCTTTAATTTTGATTAGATTATTTTTCTTGCTACAACTTCTTATTTTTTAATTACTTTTTCAGGACAGCCAGGCCTGTTTCTTCTGAGAGAAGAGCTTTGCCTCGGTTGGTTAAATTCGTCCATTTCTCCCTGGTGTATTTCTTGTTTGACCATTTCAGAGCTAGTCATTACAGCTTATCTAAAATAAGTATTGAACTAAATGATTTTTATTTGAATTGTACGATTGAATTCAGTTGCTTAGTAACTTAAAAAAATGTTCTTCTATCTAAATTAAGCAAAATATGGTTTACAAAAAATTTTATTATTTTTCATTTAGATTTTAGTATATTCACAAAGTCAAATCAAATTTGTAAATTGAATCAAATTTTGAATGAATTTTAAAAATTGAAATTTTCGTCAGTAAATTTTGAACAGAAGTATTCGGTAAATATTATCAATCTGGAAATTTGAAATGAAATTAGAATTAAAAGAAAATTGGCTTGATTTAGTAAAAAATTCTAAATATGCATCAATTATTTGTAAAAAAAAGTATTCTTTAATTTAATGTAAGTTTTGATTTTTTTAAGCCGAATTTTTTCATTATCAAAAATATTTAATTTTACAAAAACCAATCTAATTAGTTATTAATTTGCAGTGCCAAAGCAAAAAGCATTCGATTCGGTGTGAAGAACTGTTACATCCTTGTTATGTGCGAAATCACAAAATAAAATATGATTTTAAAATTTTTATTTTATACTTTTCTTTAATGAGTAAAAAAATTATATATGCATATATTAAACTTTATATATGTTTATATATATATATATATATGAATATATATATATATTTAAGTTAGCATTATATATATTATTTATATATATTTGAGTAAAAATCTGAAAAAAATTAAGCAAGACCAGATATTGATAAAGTGTTGTGACAAGTCTTCTGCGGTCTTTGAAAGACTGTTTAGAGACAAAAATAAAATTAGAAAAAATAATTTACAAAATTTTTAGTATAATTGATGTTTTTTTATGCTGAAAAGACTTTATTGATTCAGTTTTTTGCTCTAATTTAAGAAGAAATTTCGACAAAAATGTATAAATCAAACAAAAAATAATAAAATAAAACTAAACTTGATTTTGGAACAAAAAATGTAAAAAAGAACACGAAAAACTAGCATTAAACTTGTATAATAATGGTAAAACATTAAAATTGATTTCAACCATTTTTGACTTTGGCTTTTGCTTGATGGCGCTTTAGACTCAAGCAACAAAACAATTCGCGTTTAATCGACCGGTTATTTGCAGCTCGGGTTAAAATCACTTTTATTCAATAATCTACTAAATATCGGCTTGTATTGTGAAATACTCTTGGCAAAACAAGAGACCGTAACGACGACTAAACGTTGGTCAGCGCAACCCTTGTGAACACCGAATACTTGACTCACACAGGCACACAAAAGTCTCACGAGCTACTCAACATACACTCTCAGGATAGCACAAGTGATTGTTTTGTAATTTCTTTTTCGTAGTTTATTAATTTTGTTCAAGTGAAAATAATGAATAAAAAAAATTAATTTTTTTTGAAAATGTTTAAAAATATTCAAAATTCCATTTTTCTACTCGTTTAAGCGTTTTGTCTCTTAATTCAACAAATAAAATGTGACAAAAAAAAACAAAATAAATTATATAAGTGTTAGAAATGACTTTTGTTTAGACAGAAAATAAAAAGAATGTTTTATTTTAGAGTAAATGTTTAACTTTGGTCCGTGTTGGCATTTGTTTGTGAGGAGTTGTTTATGGAACAATTAGGTAAATGTGGCATGTATGACTTTTAAAGTTTCGTTTTAAATTTCAATCACATGTTGAAATCGATTCGTATTTGGTCGGTGCAAATAAATTACTCGACGAATTTGATGTAGTTCGTTTATTAGTCGACTTGAGATAATCATCCTCGCTTAATTGAACCACGTCCGGCCTGTCCTTGGCATTGTAGGTCAAACAACGTTTAATAAAGGTCTAAAAATGTGAAGTGTTAGAAAAATTATTCCTTAAGGATATCACATGACCAAATTTTAAAAAAATCAACTAAAAATTCTACTTATTTTCATAAAATTTTCATAAAATTTTTAACTTAATTCATATAACAGAAAAATTTAAATTTTATCCCCGAACTTTATAAAACTCAATTTTATTTGACCAAAAATAAAATTTTAAATTATTAACAGCCGGCTTTTTTCTTGAAACAAAATTAATCTTCTTTTACTAAAGTGAAGTCATATTTTATTTAAATAAATTATTCAGAAATTTTTATTTATATTTATTCAATTGGATAAAATTTTAAAAAAAAATTTTAAGACTTTTTTCAATGTAAAATTTTAATATTTTAGAAATTAAACCTTACTTTTTTATAATGTTCTTGTTCTGTAATCTATAACTTTTGTTTATTAGGATCAATTAAAATATTTGTTTTATTTTATTTCTTATGATTCTTTTTAATAATTAATTGTAGAAACAATTGAATACAAAATATAAATAAACTCTTTCTTATTTGACGAAAAATTTACATTTAATCTGATAAATTTTTTAATACTAAAAATTTTTTTAAATTCTATTTTTTAATAATAATTGACAAAATCATATTTTGTCAATTAATAAATATAAATGTCAATTAAAAAAGAAATATTTGTCAATTAAAACTAGATAATTCGTCAGCTATACAGGAATCTTTTTAATTTTATTTATTTATTGAAATTTTAGGTTTGCCTTTTTTATTCAAGTCAATAAATGAATAAAAATATTATTGTTTTTTTTTTTTTAATAAAAGATAATTTTTAGTAAATTAGTAAAAAATAGAAAAAAGCTGAAATTTTTTTGGACGATGGCTTTTGACAAATAAAAAAAAAATTTAGAATAAAGAAAAACTTAATAGAATAGAAAAAATAAAATGCAGCAAAAAATTTATTTATTTTTTTAAGTATAATATTTGCAACTATAGTAAAAAAAAATTGCAGTTACAGCTATTATTTTTTCTAATTTCTAAAAAAAATTAAAAAATGCCAAAAAAAAAGTTGAAGATTGGGATAAAGTTAAGGTATTTACCAAAAATGCTGAACTTGAAACATTTCTCGGGAACGATTCACATCGAAGCATTTCAAAAAGGGTTTCACAGTCTTAAATGTAACGAATGCCAACTGGAAATTAGTTTTGAAAATGAGGCTAAAAGAAAAAGAGGTCGTGTACGTCCAAGAAAAAGTAAAGTTTAGAATAAGGTTGTTGATTTAACAATAAATACTATAATAAATAAAATTTTGTTTAAACTACAGATAATTTTTTTTTATTCGTCAAAAGCTTTTTACCAAATTTTTTTCATATTCCTTTTCTTTTTTTTTATTTAACTTTTGGGATTTCGTCCATTTTGGAATTTTATAATCCCAAATATCTAAACAATATTTAGAATAAAAAAATTAAATTCTCTTTGATTGAACGATCTGTCAATAACTTGTTTCGTTTTAATTCAAGTGATAATAAATAATTTAATTGAACATCGATAATTCATTTCCCTAAATATTTTCAAAAAATGTGACATGATATTTACAAGAAATAATCGCTAGAAATGATCCAATAAATCTGATGATTATTGATTATTTAATTAAAAAAAAAAATTAAAACCATAATTTATTTAATCCAACCATTCTTTTTTAATTTCTAATTAATAAAAAAAACGAATATTAGAAGCTCATTTTCGCAGTTTTTAGCAAGAAATTTTTTTTTTAAATTTCAAAAATATTTTCACCCAAATGAAAAATTTAAATTAAAAAAAAAAATAAAATAAATTGGTCGTGTGATTTTAGCAGTGAACTTACTTTAGCCTCTGCAGTTAGAATCGGCTTAGCCGGAAAAACGACTTCTTTGGCGTTTAAAATAATTTGATTTTCTAAAATAGCTGCCTGAGATAAATTGTGACCATATGGCTACAAAAATAAAAACAATTAAAAATTTTTTTTTTAAATATTAAAAATCAAATGTACCTTTCTGCCATAAGCACACTGAAAAAATATACAACCAACACTCCACACATCGACTTTGGACGAAATTTTTGGCGGATTCGGACCCTGGACAAAAACCTCTGGCGGCAAGTACCAATAAGTTCCGGCACCCTGAGAAGTCAAATCCATTCCGTACTCGGGATCGTATTTATCTTCGTCCATTTGTTTGCTCAAACCGAAATCGGTGATTTTTATTTCGCCACTATGCTCACCAGTGCCAAGCAATATATTACCTGGTTTGAGATCATAATGAATAACCGGTGGCTTTATATTTACATTTAGATATCTTAGCGCACTGACTATTTGCATTACAATAGATCTGGCCTCTTTTTCAGGTATTGTCTTGTGCTGCTTGAGAAAAAAGTCCAAGTCATTACCCTCACAATACTCCAATACTGTACAAAACGAGTTGGTGTCTATCTCGAACACATCGAACAATTTAACTATGCGCGGATGATCGAGTGTCTTGTGAATGTCATACTCTCTTAAAGCATGCTTTATGTAATTTGCCTTCTTTTCGTCTTTCCAGTCCTTGTTCAACTGGTGCACTTTGCACGCCACATACCTTTGCTCCTTTATGTCGAAGGCCTTGTGCACCTCGCTGAATCCGCCTTTGCCAATCAGTGAAAGCAGCAGGTAGCGTTCGTTGAGGGTCGGATGATCTTTGAATCTGGAATGATCCTCGTTGTGAATGCGCTTTAGTTCGCGAATGTGCAAATTTCGTTCTCTCTCCAGCTTTTCTAGTTCGGACTGCAGGTCCACTTCCTCTTTTTTGAGCGACGCCTGACGCAAACGAAGTATTTCGTCTTGCTCGTACCATTCTTGAACGCTGAGAATGTAGGCGATCGGTTTCACGAATGTGTCCGAATCATTCTGGGATGAGTTTGAGTTGGATGAGTTGTTGGCGTTGGCAATGGCGGCCGCAACTGAGCTGCTGTTCGTAATTTGGCTAGATGTAATGTTGGCGCCGTTGTTGAGCGCGTTTGTGGGCGACGAAGACGAGTTTTGGTTAGATTTGTTCGACGACGATTTGGACTCTTTGCCCGACTTGGAAGCCGAGTCCTTGTCGGCTTGGGGACGCTTTTTCTGCAGCATTTTGCGCTCTCTGTCCAGCTCGTCCTTGGCATGGTTGATTAACTCTTGCTGTTTCATTATGTCATTGAAGGCGTATCCGTCCACCCAGTTCTCGACAAATGTTGCACCCTGACGCTGTGTCACAAATTGTCCTAATCGCAGCCGGTTTTCCATGCATTTCTGTCTGGCTTGTTTTTTTTCCAGTGTAGATTTTTCGATTAGCAGTTTTTTATTGAAGTTCAAACACTTTTTAAAGCTGCCATTCTGCTTGTCCAGCTCTTTTTTCAATTGTAGCATTTCTTTAGCCAAATCCTCTTTTTCCTATAAATAAAATTTTATTTAGCACTGTGGCATATTCTACTGCCAGTTGTGAAAATTCTTTTATTACTACAATATTAATTAATTATTATCGAAGTAAAATTTGATTGTAAAAAAGTTGAATAGTTAATTAAACTGTGCCAAATTAAAATTAGGTGAACGTTCATAGAATTTTATTTTCGTAGAAAAATCATTTCAAAGAATTATTTTCATAGATTTTTTTTAAACGATAAATGTAGAAAATAATTTTAAAAAATTTATCATTTTGTTCCAAAATAATAATCTCTTGCATTTTTTCATAGGCAATAAATTGAAAAAAATATTCAAAATTTCCTTTTATCTACAAAAATTTTAATTAAAAAAAAATTCGTTTCAAGAGTAAACGTAAATACATTTAAATTTTTTCCCAATAAAAAAAAAATTTTATTTAAGCTTATCTTAATATTTTTCTATTAAAGTTTGCAACATAATTTCTATGAAAAAAAAATTTCATGAGTATATTTCTTTTAAATATTTTTCTATCTAAATCTTTTCGATGAGTTTTGTTTGATTTTATTAATTTTCTATGAATTGATACATCTCCAAAAATTAATTTGGGCACAAATTTTAGCGATACTTGATTTTAAGAAAATTTATATGAAACAAGTTGAAGTTTAACTCATTGTTTAACAGCAAAATTTATACTTCTTTGTTAAAAATTACAAAATTTAGAGACAATTAATCTATCCGAATATATTTGTAAATTAATAAAAAAAATTTGTGTCAAAAGTAGTTAAAATTAAAAAAATTTAATTCGAGTTCAACAAAATTTGAATAAAAATACCCCAAATTTTTTATTTTTTTCCCCAAATATTAAAGTTATAAATAAAAAAATTAATAAAAATTAAAATTGTACCAGATTTACGTAAAATTACGAAAATTTTCAATTTATTAATTTAATGAACGCCTTGTAGGCAATGTAAAAAAAAAATAAAATAAACTAATTAAACAATTAGGACAAAAAAAATTGTAAGACAAATGAAGAGTACTTTTCCATAGCGAATTTTAAATGTTCATAAATTTTTTTTTGTTTAATTTTCTAAATTATTATTCAAGTTTTTAGTTTGTAAATTTTCTATTTTTTCGACCACACCACTCAAGGACTCAAATCATGATCAAATCGAACTAGGAGAACAATAGGCAAACAATTCAAACCAAAGTCGATCCGAACCACTTCAACGATGGACGTGCTTTCTCGAAAATTTTCAATATTTACGTAAATTGTTGAAAAAAACAAAAATGCACAAATAATTGAAGGGAATTAATAAAGATAAATTAAAATAAATATCTTTATTTTTCGTAAATTTTGTAAAAAATAAAAAGCGGAACATTACTAAATTTCTTTAAAAATAATGGCAGCTGAACACAGTTTTTTTTTGTTATAATATTAATTGTGAATCAATTTTAATATTTTTTACTTTTCGCTTAATACTTGATCCAAAAGCATCTTTAAACAAAAATCTTAGATTACTTTTTGTAAATAAATAATTTAAATTAAGGTATATTATAGAAAAATAAAAAGACAATCAATTTTCTCATGTCAAATTCTTTTAATCCGCCCTTTTGTACTCAAACCATTGGTCTATTGGAGCACAAGCTCAAGTCCAGAATCTTTTTATACTTAATTTTTTAAATTGACTTAAAAACTTTGATGATGATTTACAAAAAGTTTAAAACCAAATTATGAAATACACTGAGGAGCTTTTTCCACTGAGAAGTGGAACTGAACAAATATTTCAAACTAGATTAGCTAGCAAAAATAAAGATTTAGAGAGTTATTTGACAAATAAATCAGAATTAAGAATAATTTTATAAAATATTATATAAGATGACTTTCCTAATTGAAAATGTCTTTCCTAAAAGATAGAAGAAACAGAGGTGATTTAATACAATTTTTCAATTTTTAATATACTTTTTGATAACATAACTATTTAGGGAGAAATTTGTCAAAACCAACTGGCCTTGCTGCTGGAGTTAAAAGAAGTGTGCATTTAAAAAGATCGACTTTAGCAAAGTCAAAGGGAAAGCTTCTATATACATTGCACTATTTCTAAATGGAACATCCCACCTGATTTTGTCGTCAACTCTTCTTCTATTAATGACCTTAAAAACCATCAAGATCTATAACTTAGTAACCAAAACGCCACCAACACGGAAGCACTAAGACTTGGATCTATAAATGCTTAAAAATTTGGATTGATATGAAGTAAAAGGGAAAGCTCATTGACCACCATAACATCATCCATCTATTCAGACATCTTGAGACTTTGAAATCAGCAAAATGCAAAACGTAAGCAGCATAGACGAATGACTACTGTCTCCTCAAGCCTTGCTTGAAATAGCTTATATTTATTATTATTTTTTTTTTCAAAGATAAAAAAGCTGAAAAATTCTTTTAATCCTAAAATTACCCAGTTTTTTTTTTAACTCGTTTTCAATTTATTATTTGAAAATTTTTTTTATTTCATATCGACTATTCTAAGTGAATTGATATTTATCTCTAATAATTATTATATTAGAATTTGACGAATGTAACAACCCATAGCATAATTTCTTTGAATTTTTGCTTAACCCACTAGACCGCTGTTCATCTATTTTTTTTTAATTCTTTTTTATTTTCATTGATATAGATCAAAATAGCTTTGATAAAAGTAAATTCTAATAAAATATTCATATAGTAATCGAAAATTCATTTTTTTTCAACTATTTTTTGATTTTAAAGTTAAAATTATTTATTTAAAATTAGAATTTTTTTGAATAAAAGTCAATTATTGAATTTTAAAGTTTTTTCTGATAAAAAAAAGTATTTTAAAATCTTATTCCATTTTTTTTTTGATACTAAATTATTTTTTTGGTCAAAATTAATTGTTTAAAAATTATGATTTAATTTTCAAATCGTCAAAAAGTGATCATTTTATAAGTTTCTCTGAGAATAAAAATAAAATCGATAGAAAAAAATAATTTTTTTTCTGTTTTTTTTTTTGCTAAAAATGCTGAAATTTGTTTAATTGATACATTAAATTAATTATTAGCATTTTGATTTACGCAAATAAACCTCTAATGCAAATTTCAAATATTTTATGTTTAATTGATTTTAAAAAAATTTGAAAACAGTTCATTCCTCTAGTTTAATGAGGAGAAAAAAAACTAGTTATTTCAAGCTTTTAAAAAACTCGTACACTGCAATCGAATTTTTTGTACGTTATTTAAAAAATCGAGTGCTTCATAAATGTATAATTATTATAGAAAAAAAAATTTATATTACAATTTTTCTGTAACTAAATTTTTTTTACCTACATAAATGTACAATAATTTGAAAGAACACTTAAATATACAACTTTTAAGATTGCTTTTTTGTGCGTGCATTATTTTTCCTAATCAAAAATAAATTAATTCAATGAAAATAAAAAAGATAATAATTTGTGTATTTAAAAAAAATAAAAATCAAATAAAAAAATACGACATGAAGCAGGCGACATAATTATTAAAGAAAAAAAGAGGCGAAACGACGATATTTTCTCAAATTAAATTTTCATTCCATTAAGAAAAATTTTTTTATTTATTATTAAGTCTTTTGAGGTAATTTAATTTCGAGTGACCTTCATTTTGATGAGACAAATGAGATATTTACCAATTATTTTAAAAATTATGTTTGTATATTTTGATATTAAATAAATAAATAAAATATTCAAGTCTATTTTTTTTTTAAATATTTACACTTTTCAATTGTACATAAAAGTAGCTCGATGTTTTTTATAAAAAAAGTTACACAAATTTGTTACATTTTCCTGTTTTCGTTTTTTCACAAAAAGACATATTTAAAAATCAATAAAAAATGTCCTTAAATTTCAAGCCTTATGTTAAATATTTTTCAAATATAAAATAAAGACACAAATTTAGTACATTTAAATTTTTTTCATAGTTTTTGTACATTGTCCTGCACCTCAATCGCTGGCAGTGTGGCAAGTCTTTGACTGAAATTATTTTTTAAAATTATTATTTGTGTTTGTTTAGGTTAGACAAGCGAAATTCTAATGCTCAAACCAATAAAACCCCAAAATTCTAAGCATCAAGTAAAATTAACCAAATTTTAACTTCTAATCATACTCAAAATATTTACAAAAAAATTTTTTTCTTAAATAAAAAAAAAAAAATCCAACTTTTCTAATTAATAAAAAATCCTAAATTTTCATAGCAAAAAAGTGCAACTTACCCGAATAAGTTCGTCTATCCGAGTATTTTTTGTTTCAATTGCCGAAGCCGAATCGATCATTTGGTTAGTAGTGATATCAGTCTAAATTGAAAAAAAAAAAAACAATAATAATTTAGAATTAAAAATGGACAATTTTGTGTTCTTGAGAGCTCACCTGTACAGATTTGGTAGATTTAATGACTATAGAGCTGATCGAGTTGGGGTTGGTGCATGTGGTTGTAGTGACGTTGCTCGTGGTTATGTAGTTAACAATATTTGGTGGATAGGAAAGGTTCGAGTTGGAGCCCGAGTCGGAGCCGAGTCCTCCGATGCTTGCGCTGCCGCCCGTCAGCTGATTCATGTTCATATTGCCGGTCTGAGATGCCATGGCACCGAAATTGGCCGCCGATATGTAATTGACCGGCGAGGCCAGATTCGGATGGTGGGTATGCTTTGGCGACGAAGCAATATAGTTGATTTGCTGCTGCTGCTGCTGTTGCTGCTGCTGCTGCTGGACGTAATTGTTATTGTTCGAATTATTTGTTGAGCTAAAGTGAAGCGGTGAGGGTGATTGCGAATGTTGCTGTTGTTGGTTATGAATGGAGTTTGTGTACATTTGCTGATTGCTGGCGTTAGATTGGCCATTTTGGTTCTGATAAGGCTTACCGGGACTGTTGTTCATTTGAAGTTGTTTTTTGATGGTCTGTGAGGTGGTCGTTTGCATTTGATTGTTGAAATCCCATTTGAAGTTCTTGTTGGGAATATCAGCGTTTTGGCCGGCTGCTGACTGGAGTTGGCTGGCCGCGTGAAGGCTGGCGTTTTGTTCGTTATTTTTTCTTTTTCGCTTGCGTTCTTTGGTCGCCGAGCCGTTGTTGACACTTGGTGTTTGGTTGGACGACGGGGTCAGCGGCGCTTCACCGGTTTTGTTTGAGTTTTGATTCATTGAAAACGTCATCCCCTGTGGATGCTGCTGCTGCTGTTGCTGTTGCACTGGCGTATTTACATTCATCGACGGTATGTACATTTTTTCCGGTGTGTTACTCTATTAGAATAAAATAAATTAAATCTAAAAATGGGGCAAAATTTTATTTTAACTTTGGCTCTTCTTACATGATCTATTGATAGATTGATTTCGGCTTTTTGATCGTCAAGTGTATTACTTTGATTGGAAAAATCTTGCGATACACTCTATGTTGCAAACAAAAAATAAAATAATTTAAAACAAAAATAAAACAAATATAATTTTGAATTTTTTATTTACAAAATTTAAAAAAAATTCAACCAACTTTTTGTGGCGCAAAACGAGACTCGAGCATTTCTAATTTGCGTAATTGTTGTTCTTTATGAATAAAAAAAAAGAGGAGAGTTTAATTTTTGTCTTTTAATAAAAAAAAAAATGAAAAAAAAATGTTTTTTTTTCTATTTTTTTTTTTTTTATTGCTTTTAATGAGCTATCAGCTTATATAATTCAAACAAATAAGACACTAAAAATTACCTTAGTTTTTTCGTTTTTCTTTTCTTTTTTTGTTTTGTTTCAAGATTTAATTAAAAATGTTAATTTAGACAAATTTCAACTATGAATAAATTAATTCTCAATTTGTTTGATTTTAATAGAGGAGAAAAAAAATATTACATTATGATGACGCTCGCAGCTAAAATTATACCAAATATTCTAACTTAGTTTTCGTCTTTCGTCGAAGGAAAAATCAATTTTTTTTCATTTCATATTCGAAATAATTTTTTTTAAGTGATAAAAAAATATTTTTGATAATGTCAATATGCTCAATAAAGAAAAAAAAAATTTTTTTTTTTTATTTTTTAACTAAATTTAAATAGCATGTGCAATTAGAAAAAGAAATGGCTTAAAAACCTCTATTTGCTTATCAGAGACAATCTAATGTAATTTAGTGTCTCAAATGCATAAAATTATAATAAACCATAATCATTAACTAAAATGGCAAATACCTGTTTTAAAGGACTGCTGCAGAATGAGCGTTGAGTTGGAGGGCAACTCCTGCTGAATCATGTTGTTGGACGACAGCTTGTAGTTGGGGTTCAGTTGATTGGCAATAAGGTGGTGCTGGTTTAGGGTGTTGGTCGACGACGACGACGACAATACTAAATTGCCTGGATGATGAAGCTGCTGAGCCTGCTGCTGCTGTTGCTGCTGCGATTGCTGTTGATTCGATGCACTAGTATTTGTTGTTGTCCCACCATGCATCATCATCATCATTATAGACTTTTTTGAAGGATGTTCAAAAAAAACCGTTCTTTCTTCTCTCTATTTTCTATTTTAGCAACTAGACAAAAAAATAGTAATTTATTTTTACTTGGGGTTAGAGTCGAATATGAAAAAAAATTAGAAAACGGGACAAGTATCCTAGGCACAAAGCTAATAAACTATCAACTCACCCACTCACCCACACACACACACACACACACGCATACAAATAGAAATACTTTCAAAATATGTGCTCTCGTTTGATTAGAAATTATTTTGAAATTTAGAAATAAAGAAATTCAGCTCGTATGCTTGATAGTGAGAGAGTGTGTGTGTGTGTGTGTGCGTTTTGTGTGTTTAATGAAACCAATAGTTTGGTTGGCAATCGGTCCTGCTCAATACAAATGACAGACTTAATTCGCATTTTATGAGGAATCAATTTTG
>QEOQ01000226.1:1922907-2025456 GCA_010279815.1 Brachionus plicatilis
ATTTAATTTAATTTTGTGTTTTCGTTCTTCATTTGAAAAAAAAAAAAATAAAAACTCTTTGCTTTGTCTTGGAAAGATTGATTAGAAAATTTACTGATTCATCGAGAGATTTTGAGCATAATAGAACTAAAGGCAAACATTTACTAACAATTCGTGCCAGTCAATTAAGATCTTGTTAGAATCTTAATTTTCAAAGTGACCATCATTTAGTCTTAGACTACTAGGCCCAAAATTTGAATTGAATTTTTGCTCCTGTTTGTTAAGTAATGTATTCGGGAATCTATTTTTTAATTGATTGAATTCTTAAAACTTGGGATTGGAAATTTTTAGTTTTTTTTTTTGATAAAATATTAGCTTGCACAAAAATGAGATTTTTATGCTAATAATTAATATCGATAAAAAAAAACTAAGCGTTTTTAAGTCAAATTTAGTTGAACCTATTTTTTCTTTATATTTTATATATTACCATATTTGTTCGAAAGTGATTCTAAATAAAAACTAATAGCGAAGCTTATCAATTTAAGAACACAGTCTTAGGCATAATTTTTCTAAACAAGAACAAGGAAGTTCATGAATTATAGTTTGAGAATCTAATTTCTTAGAAAAAAAATTTAAATTCACAAGAACATTATTAAAAAATCAATAATTGAGTCGTGAACAAATAGCACATTGACCAAGTGATCAAAGTTCGACTGATTTAAACAAAATAATTATCCAATGTTGCTAAATTTTCAAAAATAAATAGTCTGCCAAACGTTTTTGCAAAATAATTTTTCTTCACTATTAATTTGAATAAAATTATTGTCATTTAAATCAACACTTGTGAATATGTAGAAATATTGAATCAAGCGCTTAGGAACCCATTGACCTAAATTTTAAATATAAGCCAAACGAATTTTTAAGCTTTTTATTTTCTACGTGTTTATATGCTTCATTTATTATGATATTTTTGCTAGAGAAAACATAGGCACTACAATTTGAATAATATGGCATATTAGTAGAAATTAATTTTTCTTCAAAAACTATTTGAAAAGTTAGCCTAAATTTTAAATAAAAAATAACCTGACAAAAAAATTCAGTTATGTCACATATGTGATATAACTGAAATGTGACATAAATAAATTTAAAATCACCTGGTTACAAGAAAATGGCGTATTGTTGATCGTAAATAATTTAAAACAATTTAAAAGTAGCGATTCTGAGATTTTTATTTGGCGTCGATAACCAAACTAGGCCCAAATACATAATTTTGACATTTGTGTCTAATGATAATGAACAAACTATGAAAAAACAAAAATAAGTTGATCAATAAAAATATCCAGCATTTAAGTTAGATAAGGCTTAAATAGTAAATAAATGCTTTTCGAATTCTACATAATTTAATGAACAATTTCTATCAACACTTTAACAAAAAAAATAAATAATTTTCTACTTTTGACGGGTCCCAAATTGCAACAAAAATTATAATTTGTGTCATTGGCACAATAAGTTTATCGGTGACAATCATGGATTTAAAAAATGATAATTTCATATTTTTCGAATTAGATCTACATGAGCAAGCGATCCAATTTCCTTATCATCAAACAAAAAAAAAATATATTCGGTTTAAATTATGCTCATTTGGAAACAATGTTAATATCTTATTCACTCTAGTCTATTTGATTCGTGTGTTACTAATTCCACCGTAAATATATTTATATTTAAATAAACTTTTAAACAATTTCTAAACTAATTTTACACATAGGCAAAAACTCACTTAGAACAAAATTTTCTTAACTCTTAAGACTCGTTTTTGAGCTTTATTGATAATTTACCAACATAACAAAAACCAAAATTTTAAAATTACATTTTTATATTTAGAAAATTTTCAACTTTCTATTACTTAATGGAAAACTATGAATCGGCTAATGCATCAACTTTGAAAACTTAAAAACTGTGATCAAAAAGAATTCAGCTCATGTCCTAGTCTAAAAATCAGTAAAATTCGTTCATCTTTTGTAAAATAAACAGTAGAAATTGATTTCGGATTTTTTTAGATTATTTAATAAGTTTAAATACTTCCTGATTTGAAAAAAAAGCATTTAACAAGCCTAAGGAAGGAATATATCTAAATCGCTTTTTTTTGTTGTAATAAATATAGCAGCATGTATGTACGAGTACACTGAAATTTAATTGTTTCTAATCATTTTTAAAAAAAAATATTAATGGCAAATATTTAAAAAAAAATCTATTTTTGAATTTAATATTTTTTTTATCATTTAGATCTTTTTATTGAGTCGTTTTTACAATTAAAGACATAAATATTATATTATGATTTAGAGTCAATCATAGTTACTTTTTTTTCATTATAAATTAATAATTATTAAAAGATTGTCTCCTAATTTTAGGCCAAGTCTAAAAATTTGAAACAACGACAAAAATTTAGTTATATATAGTTATATCCGACATTGAATTAATTTTCAAAAAAAAATTAATAATTGTTATTATTACATAGTTTGAAAGGTGTAAACTCCAATTTTTATCATAACACATAATCAAATATTTAAAAATAATTCTTAATATTACAAAATTTAAAAAAAATCACGTGATTTTCTTTTATCTTCTTAGTTTCGTTTACATTCAATTGAGTTCGACTTGTAAGCTTTTTCCTAACAAAAAAATTAAATTAAATTGACCAGTTCATTTAGATTAAAGAAAAATTTTGAAAATTTATTTTTTAATTTTTAAAAGGGTATTTTAGACTATCATAAGAATTTAAATAATAAAATTTCCACTGACTGGAAATGCGAAGATCTAGAAAAAAACAACAACTTATCAACAACTGCCTCGAGACACTAATCTAAGTGCTAGTTGCCGAATATATAGGCTTACAATTATTATAATTTTATTAAGTTAATTAAAAATTTTCTATGACGAGTGCGTTTAGTTTCGTTTAAATTTTTTGTTTTGCTATAAAAAAAAAAACAACATTTCTTAGATATACAAATCAATATTTAATTTATGAAACTAAAAATATCTAAACTTAACCTCTGAATAGCTAACTTTCAATTTAACCTGCCATTTTATCTCATTAATCATTACATTTTTTTGTTGTGAAAAATTCTACTTACACTCAACTAAATGAACTTTTTCAAAACAAATCTAAATGATCTTACCTTGGCTAAAGGAAAAAAAAATAAAAAGCTTTTGACAACTAAATCCTCTGTACAGTTTGATTCAGTTGACAAAGAACTTTTTAGTGCTTGATCACCCGTAAAGCTTGCATTCGCACTTGATTGCCAGTACTAGAAAAAAAACACATTTCTCTAGGCCAAATGTATTTAGCTAATTTTTCTTACAAATCTTTACTTTTGATATGCCTGTCCTTAAAAAAAAATAATGAAAAAAAATTAAGAGAAACAAAAAATTATTGAATTTTATTTTAGAGAATCAATATTCTTTTACACTCTCTTGATTTAGAGAGACAAGTACGGATGCTAGCACGAAAAAAGTTGCTAGACGCGAGCTACTTGGTGTAAATATGACTGCAATAAAAACAACAAAACTAAAAACTAATATGGCTGTCATTAAATTAAAAATTTTCGAACAGAACACAAACTTTAATCTGTAAATAATTTTAAACAATAGTAAATTTTTAATATATATAAAAAAAGAAAGCGAATAATTTTGAAAATAATTGGCATATTTAATTCTTTTTTTGTCGAGAGCGAAAAATCGGCTCGCTATTCGAGCACTGACATTAATCAGAATAAGCTGGAATGAATCGTCACCAGAGATTGATTCCTTGTAATTCAATATATCAATCGAAATTTTACTTTTTTTCTTTTTCTTTCTATATTTGCTCTCTCTCTTTTTCTCTTTCAGTTACTTGCGATCTAATTCTGTATAAACTAAATTTTATTAGTTTATCATCTAACAACACAACAACCAAAAAACGAAAATTCCTTCAACACTATTAACAAAAAAAAACTAGCAATACTAAAATTCTAATCATAATGAATGTCGAGATGCGATGATTCTCAATCAAAAAATAAAAAGAAACATAATTATTTTAATTTTTTATTTATATTAATTTTGTAATTAATTGTTTTGGCCAATGATAATGTATGCGAATTAGTAAAGCTCGACGAATTTACCCCGCTGAATTTCTGCTCTCTTCAAGTATCATAATTCGATTGAAAATAAATCCTATCAATATTTTTATTTTCTTTTAAAACATATTCTCTAAATTATAATTTAACATATGATTTTATTGTCATTAGCTCTCTTAAGCTAATTTGAAAATAAAAATTTTTTTTTCAACTCATACCACTTCATGTTCAACTAGCCCAGATATTTCACCAACAAAATATTCTTGATGGAAAAAAAATATAATTTATGAAAACTTTTTAAATATGACAATTTTACGCTATCAAGGATAATGCACTGTTTTATCTTAAGTCTAAAAATAGCTGCTTAGATTTTAAATCTACAATTATAATTATTAAAATTTTTTACATCTATTTCGCAGAAGTAAATACTACTTACATTACTTGGCCAATTTTGATGCTAGTTTAGAAATATTAAATAACCCAAGGCTGCCTTAATTTGCTATATATGCAGTGTTGATAGTACTATATAGTTTATAGCTAAATAAATTATAAATCTATATTCAATAATTTTTTAATAACCAAAATAATTAAAGAAATGAATAGAACGAACTTTTGCTTATTGAAAAAGATAAAAAAAGAAGTATGCTAAGATTTACCAAGCTTGATTTAATAAAAAAATATTGCTTAGCTTTAGCATTAAACTTAGCATATTTAAACATTTAATTTAGAAAAGATAACATTCATAGTTTGTTCTTGGGGAGAAATTTAAAAAATTTAAATTTTAATTAAAACTAAGGAGCATACCTGAAAATTTTTGTTGTCTATAAATAAAAATTGATTCATATTTGGTAAGCTAAAACATGAAAAAAAAGTCAAGAATAACTTAGGTTACAAAGCCTAAGCGGAAAATACGCTGTTAATAATTTTGCCAAGTGTTGCCAATAAAAACACAAATTAAGCAAGTAACTAAACGAGTTCGATTGTGCGTTTTCTTCATTTATTACAACATAAAAAAATTTAAACAGTTTTCTTTCATTTGATCAAAAATTAAACGCAAATCTTTAAAATATCTAGTATCATTATAATTTATGTATTTTGTGTCTAATCAGTTAATCGAAACAGAATCCATAATTGATCAAAACAAAATATTTTTTCTATAAGTCAAGTCGGTGATATGCTTACATAAGCCATGCTAAAATTTCATTTTTATTTTAAAATAATTATTCAACTTTATTTTATCAGCCTTTTTTTAACGTGTTGCTAAAATATTTTAAAACATCATAAATCCAAGTGAATTAAAAAAATAATTAAGGCTAAACTCACAATGCTAAGCAAATTATTCAGTTTATTGCACTAACACATAGAAAATTTAATTTTTCCTCGGAAAAAAATAAAACTCCCAAAAAATGGACCAAAATTTTGACCGAATTTTTTTTCAAATGATCTTAAAACTTTTCAAACATCTTTGCTCTGAGGCTGGAAATTTTGCATTTAAAAATTCTTGTCTAAAACTATACCAAAATATTATGTTTTTCTATTGATTTATTTAATTTAAACATCTTTATTAAACAAGTCTGTTTGAATATTAGAATTAGCTGAAACAATTTGGTAGTCAAGACACAAAATTTGAAGAAATATTTCTTAACTGTTTAAATGAATTGAGAACATTCGTGTTGTAATTTAAATCGCAATTTAAACCCTTCTTTTAAATTGTATGTTCGTAATTCAGGTCAAAAAACATTAAGAATCGGTAAGGTAAATTAAAAAAAAGCTTAGTAATAATAAAGTGATTATTAATTATAATAATCGTAGCTTTATTCATAACATAAAGTTCTTGCTTTGCCTCTTCAGTTCAAATTTGATTAAAATCAATTTTAATGCCACATTTCTATTAGACTTTACCAAAATTTTAGTCATTCAAAATTCTAAAATTTGTTAATAAATTTGCTTTTCTCTCTCTCTCTCTCTTTTTTTAAAGTTTATTTTAATTTTCAAAAAAGATGAAAAAAACATATAAAACAAATATTCTCTGATGGAATTTTTTGAGATTTTTGTCAAGAATTATTTACATAAAAGACTGATTTTTGAATCAAAATGAGACTCGGAAGAGAGCAATTGACAAAAGAAATTAAAATTCACAGCTTGAGGAAACCATGGTTATGAGGACTAGAATATTTTGATATTTTACAAAAGACTATCTTTGATCAAAAAAAAAGTTGCTAAATATGTCAGAAATAAAGAGTAAAACATCCAAAAATTTTAGAAGAGATTTTCATTAAAAATAAGGTGCTCTAATTAGATGAACTTAGCATTTTAGTAAAAATAATACAAAACTGAGAGAAGAAGAAAAAAATCATAATTTAACAATTGATAAAAGAAACTAAAAATCTTTATTTAAATAAATTGAGGATAGCTCTCTTCAAGCCAAAATAACTTATTTGAAATATTTGTATATGCGTTAGGTCATGTTCGCTCTAAGTCTCAGACTAAAGTAAGAAAAAGATGATTTTATTTCGAATATCTAAAATTAGAATTTTACCGAAATCATAATCCATACGTACTTAATCTAAATATAAAATTGCATAAAATTATGTTCACCTAAAGGTAATGAAACTTTTACTTTAAAATTTTAAATTCATAAAAAAATTCAAAATTTTTTTTTAAAATGTCCCGGCAAAAGCAAATAACAATTTTAGATGGAGGTCTTAGTACTGAACTTGTTAGATTGGGATTCAACCCTGCAGTATATTTTTTGCGAAAAAAAAAATAAAAAATAAATATTCAATAATCAAGAACACTAAACTATGGACTGGAAAATCGATTTTGGATCGACCAGATCTTTTAAAGCAAGCTCATCTAAAGTGATAATAAAATTAAAATTTTTAGTCTTATTTTTTATTTTTAAATTTTTCATTTTTAAATTTTTTAGTTTTATAAAAAGCGGAGCTGAAGTTATCACAACCGCGTCTTATCAACTGAGCATTGAACTTATAAAGCAAGAGTTAAAATGTTCCGAACTGGAGGCAAAAAATTTGATAAAAAAATCTGTCCAAATAGCTAGAGAAGCAATCAAAGAAGCAAATGGTAAATAATTAAAAAGAATATATGATTTTAAATTTGTTAAATAATTAAAAATTAAGAGCAAAATGTTTTGATAGCAGGCTCTGTAGGTCCATATGGAGCATGTCTTTGTGATGGATCTGAATTTCGAGGAGACTATGTTCACAATCTTACCGAAGAAGTATTTTTTGCTGAAAAAATTATATTTGCATTTAGAGAAAAAATAATTTTTTTAGTTTTTGGTCGAATGGCATAGACCTAGACTTGAATATCTTTTAGAAGAAAAGGTTGACTTGATTGCAATAGAAACTATACCTTCAATTAAGGAGGCAAGTGCAATTTTAGCACTAATTTCAAATTATCCAAATGTTAAAGCTTGGCTATCGTTTTCATGCAAAGATGAATCCGAGTTATGCATCGGAGATAAGTTTAGCAATGCTTATCGTTTGTTTGAAAATAACCAGCAGTTAATAGCCATCGGAATTAACTGCACTCTTCCAAAGGATATAACAGGTCTTCTTGAGTCTGTTCTGAAGGATAAAAAAGCTAGCAAGCCTTTTATTGTCTATCCGAACGATGCCAAAAGATGGAATGAGAAGTACTCAGAGTAAATTTGAAATATTGAGCAAATTTGACAAACAATGTTCTCTTTTAGATATCTTAATGATGATGGCCAGGATCCAATTGAACCAGTGTTAAAGGCCGTACCAAAATGGATAGAGTTGGGCGCAGAATACATCGGCGGTTGCTGTAATATACATTCAGAAAATTTGAGACAAATTAAAGATTTAATTAAAAAATCCTAAAATTAAAATAAAGAAAAATTTTAATTTTTTTTAAGTAAAGTTTTTAATGATTAATCTTTTTTATTTTCGATTTCCATGGATACTAATTTATTTTTGAAAATTCTAAAAAATTAGAGCAGTTTTAATACGAAAAAATATTCGTCGAGTCAATAATTTATTCTAAATTTATCGACTAGAAAAAATGAGCATTGAAAATTCTAATGACATTGAGTTAAATTTAGACTTGAATTACATTAGTTGTTCAACAACAGCATTGATTAGGGAGTATTTGGCTCGGAAAGTAACACAATTTTCATCTGGCCTAGACAATTTAATAAGAATTTTTTTTTTTTTTTTAAAAGGGTTTACGCAAAACTTTAGAAAAGTTTGACGAAGAAAGTTCTGAAAAAGCTTCTGAAAATATCAATAGCCGATCCAAACTGGTCGAATTTTTGAACATTCAAAACTTATACGAAAAAAATAAAGTATCAAAAAAATACTCTTTAAAAAAAAATTAAATCAACATTTTAATTTAGACTTTAAAAAGCTCGTTCAAAACAATTTTAGAGCTCTTGATAAGTTATCATTCGGAAAAATTTAATAATCCAAAAAGGAATTTTGGCAAAAAGATAGATTTTGAGATGGGTTCAAAAAAAAGCTTTATGGACAAGTCTGATATTAAAAAAAAAAGTAAAAATAAATTTCTTGTTAATAAATCAAAAAGTTATTTTGTTTAGTGAATGATCTAAAAATCGATGATGCTGATGAAGGGGAGCTTACTGGAGGCAACGAAAAAAGAATCGATTCCAAAAAATTCAATGATAAAGAGAGTGGGGTGCATAAAATTAGTAAAATTTCGAGAAGATCCAACAACATAAATGCGACGAATCTTGATTTTAATAAGAAAAAAACAGAACCAAAAAGCGATAATTTGGATTCTGAAGATGACAAAAAAGAAACGTTCAATTTTCAAAAATTTCTAGCAAAGCCTGATTCAAAAAGTTATTCTTCATCAGACAATCTAAAAGAATTGAGTTCTACATCGGAATTTATCACAAAACCAATAGACTTTGAAACTGCCAAAGTAATTAACAAACAAGTTGAGGATGCATTTTTTATTTTTTTAGAATTTAAGAGATCTAATTTTCGGAAGCTTGAATCAAACGTTTAATGATGAATGGAAAATTCAAAATTTGAAATTTTGTGATTTTGCTAAGTTGAGATTTGGTTTGATTCAAAAAAAAGGTGGTCCATGTGGTGTTCTAGCTGCCATTCAAAGTTATGTCCTTTTAGAACTTATATTTGGCAATGCTGATGACTCTCCTGTTGATTTAAATCTAATGTATATTAATAAATTTTTATTTTATTTTTTAACATTTAATTTAAGATTTAATCCCAACAAAGCTTATCGGCTAAAAGCTCTGGCTAAGGCTTTGGCAAAAATTTTTTGGAAATGCGGTAAAAACTCGCAAGCGGTGATTGCTAGTCCGACTTCAAAAGCCAACTTTCCCCCTAGTGGAAGGTATCGCAATGACGGATTTACCGAAACTGTACATTCTAAGAATTTAAAAAAAATAAAACTATTTTTTGGTATACTAAAATTTAGATTAATCTACTTGAATTTACAAATTACGAAAACTTGGAGAATTATTTGATGAAAAACATAGAACTTTTTGAACAAGAGAGGAACTATGGATGTATAATGGTACTCTATTCAGCTATATTCTCCAGGACATTTGATCAGTGAATAAAAAATAAAAAATTTAAAAAAAAATTGATTTTTTTATTTTATTTTTTAAGGATAAAAAAAGACATGGACGATGTACATAACAAATTGATGGGTAAACATGGCTATTGTTCAATTGAGATGGTAAATTTGTTAATTCATGGCAGAGCTGTGTCAAATGTTTTTAATGATTCGGCAATGGTTGATCAATTGGAACTTAGAGGTCCGGATAAAAGAAATGATGTAGGATTATTATCTTTGTTCGAACACTATAAATCCTGCGAGGTTGGTTCATACTACAAAACGCCAAAATATCCAATTTGGGTGGTGTGTTCTGAGTCTCATTTCAGTGTTTTGTTTGCTTTGAGAAAGGATATACTAAACGATTGGAAAGCTGAAAGCAAATTTGATTTGTATTATTATGATGGTTTAGCTGGACAAAATGAACAAATTAGATTAACAATTTGTAAGTTAATGAAAAATTATATACTTTGGCTTTTGGTCTTTGGTTTTTATCATAGATTTACATAAATTGAAAGAACGAAGTTAAGAGCATTCGACCAGGAGCATTTTTCATAATGATAATAAAATTTTATAAACTATAAACAAATTTGTAAGATCAAAATTCAACTTATGCAAAATCTCTACAAATAAGAAGTTATTGTGTCGTAAAATTTTAGATAAAATTCAGGTTTTGTTAATGACAAACTTTAAAAATATTCAAATCACCAAATTGTAAAAACAATTAAAAATATTTGATAAAATTCTTTTCAGTGTTATTGTTCCTCTAAAATTAAGCACATTAAAGCACTTTTGTAAATTTTAATCAAATTTATATTACGTAAAATTGGCCATTGTGAATTTTAGAGGAAAAATTTATTTAATTTCAAATTTTTACATTTTTACATTTTTACATTTTTACATTTTTACATTTTTATATTTACTTAAGAACCTCGCTTTTGCTGGCATCATCTGATACTATTCATAGAACCAATTTTTAAAGTTATAGAAAAGTAGTTATTAAGTTTTTTTCGAATATTTTCGATTTTTTGTTCTAAAATGGCAAAATGTAAATAAATTTGCATTTTTTTCAATTTCATATTTTAATACTTTCAAATGTTTTTTGTGCAATATTTGTAAAAGAATTAAAATTGTAAAATGTAAAAAATTAAATTTAAAATGTAAAATTATTTACATTTTGCCATTTTAGAACAGAAAATCGAAAATATTCGAAAAAAACTTAATAACTACTTTTCTATAACTTTTAAAATTGGTTCTATGAATAGTATCTGATGAAGTCAGCAAAAGCGAGCTTTTGCAACCACTTTAAGTTATTTTTTAATTAAAAAACATACATTTTTAAAATTTGCAAAACAATACAAAATATAAAAATTATCAAACATTTCTTTAAAAGGATTTTAACAAGTGACTAATTTTTTAAATATTTAAAAGCTCACATTGCTTAAAATTAGGTAATTTAAAATAAATTTCGTAATTTATAGTAAGAGCCAAAGATTGTAATTCATTATATTTTAATTGTTGCTAATTTAATAAAAAAGCAAGCAAATCATACCAAACCACAAGGCCATCATTTTTCGATGAAATACTTCAGAATAAAAAAGGCGATAAAAAAGAGCTGATTCCTCCACTTGAGCTTGTTGTCAAAACCAAGTAAAATTTTAATAATTAAAAATAAAACAACAACTTATTTTTACAATTAGATGGAAAAATGCGTTTGTTGACTGGAATTCAACAGATCCAATTCTTTAAAATTATTCTTCAAATCTTTTGTAAATTTAGATTAACTGTTATATTGAAATATTTAGCTTGATCTTAAAATTTATTTTTTAATTTTTTTTTAAATAAAAATTCTGGCTGCAAAAATTATTTTAATCTTTAGAAATTATTTTTTTTTAAAGTTAATTTTGCATTGACAATAACCTGATTTGAAACATTATAAATTTAACAACACTTAACAATGACGAATTATCCAAAATTTTTTTTAAAAAATGAGCATAAAATATTATATTTTCTGATTATTGATTCAATTAAAAAAGTAAACTGAAAAATAATTATAAGATGGCTAGTGATATTTTAAGGAATTATGAGCAGCAATTCGGAGTTTTGTGTGCTGATATTACAAATAGGATATCAACATCGGCCAATTCCGCGGACAAGACTGGCTCAATTACGGCAATTGAAGGCTTGTTTCAAGAAGCAATGGAAATAATCGAACAAATGGATCTTGAAATAAGGGATGCCAACTCGTCTAAAAAAAGGACTCAGGAACAAAAAGATACATATTTGAATATTATTAATAGTTATAAAGGGGAATTATCTCAACTAGAGAAAGAGTTTGATCGCCAGGTGAGAAATAAAAGTTCCAAAACTGGTTCAAAAGCCAATTTTGAAATCCAGTTAAATGAAAATAATCCAGAAGACTGTGAATTGTTTGAGCTAAAACAAAAAAATACAGAAAGCCTTAATAAAATGAACAGAAATTTGGAAAATGGCTACAAAATGGTATTAGAGTCCGAAGAAACTGGAAATAACATTTTAAGTGATCTATTTGGTCAGAGAGAACAAATGCAACGAGCTAGAGATCGAATGAGAGAGGTAAACAGTAATTTAGGAAAATCAAGTCGTGTTGTTAGCACTATGACTCGGAAAGCACTACAAAACAAATTCATTTTATTCGGGATGATAGTTTTTTTAATTTTAACTGTAATTTTTGTCATTTATCTAGTAATTAAGAAAAAATTAAGCTAAAATTTCTGGTTTTGTATTTTTATTTAATTAATTTATAAATTATGTTCCAAATTTTTTGAATCATAAATTTGTGCTTCATCTAAAATAAAATAAAAAGATCCTCAAAAAATTTATTTAATTGCACATTTTATCTCAGAGGTCTTTGCTTTAAGAGGAAGAATTAAAAAAAACTATAAGCTATTGTATTTATACCTAAGATTAGGCCAAATCGAGCAAAAAAATTCAATTTTAGTAAATAATATGGACGCTCTAGTGTCGAAATTTATATTTAGCAATAAGCCGTTCATTTGAAAAAAATTAATTTAAAAAAATTTTTGATTTCAATTTTTTTCTAATTATTTACTAAAATGAAAATTTGATAATATTAAAATATAAATAAACAAATTTTTGAACTATTAAAAATTATCTTGATTCTAAATGAAAAAATCATAAGACACACTGTAAGGTCTGTGCGAAGAAAAACTACATCACTATCTTAATTAATAATAAAAGTTAAAATTTTTTTTAAGCTAAATTCACGGCGTAAATTTGCATAAATTGAAAAAAAAATAAATAAAAAAATTGTAACTAGCAAAATTTAAACCTACAAAATTTATTTTTTTAGATGCATCAAGTGGTTTTTGAAAAATTAAAATCTAAATTAATTAAGTACATTTTTTTTTATTTAATTTAACACTATTATCAGTAATTTTTTTATTAAAAAATTTTAAAAGAAAATCAAATGCGATCCAGGCATTTAGTCTAGTTTTAGAATATGGAATAGAAGAGTTTGTTTGACTGAACAGCCTCAGTCTAGATTCAATGTTCCTGTGATAATTCCTTTTGATGAATATTTTCAACATAAATACTATTTTTATATAGCTATGCTTTGAAAATTTATATTTAAAGTTGATTTTTGAAATTATGATAGTTTTTTTTTCAACTAAATACAAATTAAATCTTCCAATTTTTCATTATTAATATTTATTAATTTTCTTCAGTCAAAAAAACACTGGAATGCACACGTTTTAATTCTTAAATTTTAAAAAAAATTTTTTATGTTTACTTAAATTTTGGATATTCTATGAATTATCACTTGTAAGATAAATTTTGCGAGTCATTAAATTTTATAAACAGATGGTTTTAATGATTTCTTCAAGTTTTATTATTAAATTCCAATTTTTTAAAATTTAATAACAAACACAACATTTGCTTTTGTTCGGTTGCATAAAACTTAAAGTTAGATTTATTCACAACAATGATAAAATTCGAAAATTATTTTAGCTTTAATTAAAAGTTAAAAAGAAGAAATAATTAAATGTTTGTTCTTATAGACCGATACTTTTTTATTTAACAGAAATAAAATACAAGTTTAGTTTTTTGTCTTAAGAAACATTGTCTTTTTCAAAGCTGGCCAAATTTAAGCTAATTTTTATTTTGTTTTACCATGTGCTTACTCAAATCCGTTCTGAATCTAAAAAAAAGCATTCAAAATTTTTATCTTAAGTCTTTGTACATGAAATAGTCGAAAATTTCAAATCATATGCATGCATTAAAAATTTCTTATAATTTCGAGAAAAATCTTGAAACTAAGCGATTATTTTTAAAAATTTGCTCTAACTAAAATAAAAATATTTCACTAATAGTATATCTAATTTAAAGTAAAACCAACATTTTAGATTTATCCATTTACTTGAAAATGCCAGAAAACGTTACTAACGTGTAAGTTTGAATCTTGTGAATTCTAAATATGACTCTCCATTTGATTTGAATATTTATATTTTAGACATGTTCCTCAAGTCCTTTGGGCTCAAAGAGATGACATTGTCTATCTAACTGTTGCCGTAGAGGACGTGGAAAAACCCGAAGTCAAATTAGAAGAAAACACTCTATTGTTTAAAGGAACAGCTAACAATCAAAATTACGAATTAAATATTGAATTTTTTCAACCCATTAACAAGGAAGTGTGTTAAGATTATTTTTTTTTTAAATTAATTTAAAAAATTTTCAAAAAGGAAAGCAAATGGGGAGTTTATGCCCAAAAGCATTGGATGTTCATCATAAAAAAAAAAGAGAAGGGTCCATATTGGCCAAGATTATTGAAGGAATCCAAGAGGGTTCACTGGTTAAAGGCTGATTGGAACAAATGGAAAGATGAAGATGATGAAGAAGAAGAAGAAAATGGACCACAAGGTGGTGGTGGTGGTGGTGATTTTGATAGCATGTTCAGACAAATGGGAGGTCTCGGTGGAATGGGTGGAATGGGCGGCATGGGCGGCATGGGTGGCATGGGTGGCATGGATGATCTACCTGATTTAAACGACATGGATGAAAAGGAAGATAGCGATGACGAAAGTAAGAAAATATTTTAAATCATTTTTCTGAATTAAATAAAATTTTATCATTCAGAGCTACCTGATTTGGAAGAAAACACAGAAAATAAAACCGAAACTGAGTCATCTTAGACGAAAAATTGAATCTTAGATAGATCAGATTTTCGCTAAGTGAAATAAATCGTAATAACCATATTTTGTTTCGTTTATTTTAGTTTTTACTTATTTATAAATTTTAAACAAAAATTTGATTAAATAAAAATATTCAAATGACAAATTTTAATATGAAAAAATAAACAAAAAATTAAGCTTGAATTATAATTCGAAATTTTTTTTTATAATACAGCTAACGTAGAATTCCAGTTTGATTTTACCTACACATAAATTTGAATCTAAAAACAAAAAAAAACAATTTCTTTTGTTTTAAGGCGCAAAATTTTTCTTTATCTTAATAAAAAGTTCCTGAGAACAATAAAATATAAAAAAAAATATTAAATTCTGATACTAGACATAAAAAAATATTTGTTAAGTATTCAAATTAATCTTAATGAAGTGAACATTTTATAAAAATCACATCTTTTTAAAAGTTATTTTAAAAATATCTAGTTAGTCCAAAAACATTCAATATTATGGAGAGTTTCATGATTTCAAATAAAATTTAAACAAATTTCTAAAATACAACCATCTTACTAATATTAAAACAAAATCAACAAAATATAAAATTGGTATTAAAAAAAAACAATTTAGCAAAATTAGCAGGCTCAATTTATTCTTAGCTACATAATAAAAAATAATAATAGTAACATGTTAAACTAAAAAAGTTTTCAAAGTAAAAACTGAAAATCTTTACAGTCTTTAAATATTTATTTACAAATAAAACCAAAGTTCCCACATCATTGTAATTTAAGCTTTAGGAGTAACGAATTTAAAAAAGACTTGTGTATATAGAATTCAAATTATTATTTAAAATGCTTTATAATGATTGTTTAAAATTATTTATTTTAAGCTATATTATTTCTCAATTTCTTTTTAAAAAAAAAAGTAATACCAATTATCCTAAATCATTAATAGCTTTATATAACAATTTCATGATATCTCCTTAAGAAATAGTTTTTACTTTAATTATTGTATTATGTAAAAAAATATTAATAAAATTTATTCAATAAAAAAACAAGGCTTACTTTCTAATAACTTAAAGAGACTTTGGAAGTAAAAACCTAGAAAATAAAAAAATTGTTTCTTAATAAAATATGATGGCTGACCGTTGGGCGAACCGCGGGTCAACTGATTTTATTTAAAATATTAAAAATTACAACTCCAACTAATTCGTTCACTAACAAGTATTATAAATCTGATTCGTTTTAATTTAAAAAAAATTTATTTGCCGTAGCTTGGTAAAATTTGTTTTCCAAGCTCCACGAGCCATTAGGCTCGTTGCAGATTAATGATAATAATAATAATAATAATAATAATAAAACAAAATTTGTCATTGTTTTTCATTAGCAATATTTATTTAAAAATTATTGCAAAAATAAAATTTTTTTTAATTAAGAACTTATATTTGAAACTAATTTTTAATATTTAAATTTTATCAATCGACTTAAAAATTAAAATTAAAAGTGTAATTATCCGAATTTACTTACATGTAATTAAAGGATATAATGATAAAATGTTCAATTTATATTACATGTCTTAAAAAGGAATAAGTAAACTTTTGTTAAAAAGTACATCCGGCTTTATTGATCTTCGGATCTAAAACATAATTAAATTTCCATTTTCAATTGAATTTCATAGAAGGTGAAGCTATTTTAAAATTTTTAAATTTTTTAAATAAATTTAATAAATAATTTTAATAAATTTCACATTTAATTACATGTCATTAATAATGAATTTTTAATTTTTTAAAATAGATTACTCTATTTTAAAGACATATCAATAAATTCGGAAAATTACGTTAATATTATTATTAAAAAATCCAAGTGTAGAAAGGCTATCTTTTGTTTTTTTCTTTCCTGAAATATACTACACATATGGCAACTTCGTTACTTATATATTTCATATTGATTTATGTATTTTTTTGTTATCTATTAATTTTATATTATTTATTTTATTAAATAATGAACAAATTGAATCTATAGATTGATAAAGTTTTGTAGGAGAAAAAAAAAAAAATAGAAGTATTTTATTTTACTTTAATTTCATAATTAATCCAAAGTTTTGATAACTTTTAATTTAAGTTTAAAATTTAAATTAAAAATTTCTTAAAAATATAATGCTAATCAAATTTTTTTTTCTTTTTTTTTATTTTAAACTTATGCATTCTTCGAAGTAAATTTATTACTTTCACAAACAATTTTAAGTGTTAACTTGGAGGAAAAAGCAGACGTACACTATCAAAACTAAATAAGCTTTTGATTTAGAATAAAAATCTTTAACGGTTTTTTTTATAAAAGATCTAAAACAAGAGTTTTTTAAAAGACTGCAAATAAAAAATGTGCATTAATATAACAGTTTCTGATGCAATAATCATAAAAATATGTTGAATTAAAATAATAAAATAGAAATAAATTAAAATTTTAAACATCAAATGATTTAAAAAAAATAATTGAACTTTTTCAAAAAAATTTCTTTCTTCTCACTGACAATTAAGAATTGATTATTTCGTAATTTTCAAGTTTTCATGTTTAAGAAATAATATGAGCTTTACCAAAGAATTCTACTAAACAGCAAATTTCTTTTTTCATTCAAAATAAAAATTTTCAATTAAAAGAACAAGAGAAATGGTAATTTTGTTAGTTTAGTATTAATTTCGTCAAATTAGGATTAATTTAAATAAGAGTTAATTTCTTTTTGTTTTTTTAAGTCACTATTTTAAACATTTCAACGAAAATCGCATCATCCACCTTTTAAATGAAAAAATTCTTCTTAAAATAAGAAAATCCTTATTCTTTCCTTTTTGTCGTTTTTTTTTTTAAATGGTTTTAAGTAACCTCTGAGTTGGTTCAAATGTCTTAAGCCTTCGTTTAAAAATCTCTTGTCAGGTCATTATTGATATCTTTAAAAGACTATTACTACTTTTTTCACAACCAGACTTAGAGTATTTCTGCTCGCTTTTCTGATTAAGTTAATATTAGTTAAATATCTTAAAATTTAAAAAAAGTTTTTCAAATTTTTCAAGCCTAAGGTGAACAACTAACAAACAGATTTCAAATAATGGACTTTAAAAATTACAAAATTTCCCGTAAACGAAAAATTTTCAACTTCTAAAAATAAATGTGGTTAGCTTAAAAATTAGAAAAAAAAATTGTTTGTTGAACATTTTTTCAACACCAAAAAGATAGATCTAGTAACACATGCCAATCGGAACCTAGACAGAACTTAGAGCCAAATCGACTAAATTATAGTATGAAATTTTTTAGAAGCAAAAATTGTTAAATTATTCTAACAAAAGTAATTTAAATATACGATTCAATAAACTTAAATTGAAAATTTAAAATTTAAAATTGGTTTTAACAGGTTTAAAAATTAATTAAGGGCAATAAAGTTTCTTTTATCAAAAAGTTTATAGGCTTATAAGATAACAAATACGAAAAGAAGTTCAGTAAATTTTAAATTTTGAAACTTAGATTTATTTTTTTGTTTGCCAGAAAAATTTTCATCAGCATTAAAAAAATTTTTTTTATCTATTTTATGGTCGAATAAAGTTGATGTTTTTAATTTATTAAATAATGTATTCTAATTGAAATGATGCATTAGAAAAAAAATTTTGTTTCTTAAAAGAATTAATTAAATCGATAAATTTTTAGACCAAATTTCTAGATGGAGAAAATTTTTAGAATATTTTTGCTTACATTATTAGTATTCATTTTTGGAATTTTTTTGTTCTGGAAACCGTCTACAAAAATCGGATTTGAAAAAAAAAATGATCTCTCATTATCACACATGCCATCTAGTGATAAATTTAACATTTATCTAATTTGGCTTGGACATTCATTTCCGCTCATTTACCAAAAATCATTTGAAACAGTGGTCAAATTTCACCCAAATGCCGAAATAATGATCTTCTCAAATGAACTAAAAGAAGAATGGTTTTCAGCTTTGAACAAAAGCGGCAATATTTTTGTGGTTCGCTACAATTTAACTCAGTTAGTCAAAGACCAAAAAGGTTGGAATTTCGTGCAAAAAGCAGTCCGTATTCTAAATGGAGAACCAATGAAAAATCTTCAGGTATCAAATGTTCATTTGTCTGATTTTCTTCGACTCTATCTAATTTACACTTTTGGTGGTCTTTATTTAGACACAGATATGATTGTTTTGAGAGATTTATCAATTTATAAAAACTATATTGGAGTAGACGACAATAAAAGTTATATTTGTAGTAATAATGTTTATTCCACCGAAAGTGCAAAAAATTTCTCCTGTTTATGCAATTGTTTACTTTCATTCGAAAAAAAACATCCATTTATCGGCAAAGCATTAGATTTATATGAGTCGTATTGGTCCAAGTATCAAGGTTATAGTCCTGGTGGAGCTTTGATGCTAATAGACATTGTAAAAGATTACCTAAAGCTGGTTCATTTTATGCCAAATTATTACTGGATATGCAACAAACACATTGACAAGAGGTTTGATGTTGTGTTTAGAAATGATTCAAATATTCAGGACGCTATGAAAAGTTGTTATGTTATTCATTTGTATGGAGCAGGTCAAGGGAGCATGAGTGTGGACAATTTTGAGCAAAAATTTGCAGGAAGAGTCTGGAATGCAATTTTCTTCGAATAATTTTTAATAAATAATTCTAACATAAATCAAGTTTTTAAATAAAATTTGATTCTAAAACCTTAAAATATGAATTCGAGAACTTTGAATTTAATGACACTGGAAAGAAAAAGCTAAAAAACTTTTTTAATGATTTACGGCTAATTTACCAAAAATTTGTTGTTAAATTTTGATATTTTTTTTCCTTAAACTTATTGATTTTAGTTAAAATAAGCGAAATAGAAAATTTTTTTTTTAAATCAAATTAAAAAATATTAAACATTGTCGGAATTTTAGAAAATACATAAATTTAAATATGCATAAAAGATTTAAGTATGCCTTCAAATTGCAATAAAAAATAATAATTTAAGAGTTGATTCATTGATATTTTATCAAATTGGTGACTAGATCTTTTGAAAATGGTTCTTTTGAAAAAATGATAATCACCTAAAAATCCTGTTAAGTACCTTGATATATTCAAAAAAATACGAAATTTTCAAAATACTAGTTTTGCAAATCTATTTTCAATCTAAATTTTAAAAAAATCTAAAATTGATCTTTATTTAAAAAAATAAAATTCCAGCTAAAACACAAGGATTAAATCCACAACAATCTTGAATGCTTTACAATTAAATATAAAAATAAGTTAATTTTTGATAAAATAACCAAAAGAAAAAAATTAAATAATTATCAAGTCTAATTTGAAATAATAATAATAATAATAATAATAAAGTAATTTTAAGACAACTAAACTCGGATTAATGCAGACAACAAGAAGTTTTTTACAAACATTAATTAATTTCTCAATGAATTAAAAAATTTCAAATCAAACCAAAATGAAAATTTAATTCTGCGATTTGCTTTAGGTTTTGATTTTATCCTCAAATTTCAATTATTATAAAAATTTAAATATTTATTTTCTCCTTGAATTTTTCAAAAATGGTCAAGGAACAATTTAGAGAAACTGATATAGGAACCGTAATAAGTCACGTTCAATTTACCCCTTTTTCAGCCAAGGACATTGCCAAACAAGCAACTATACAAGTTGTTAATCGGAATTTATATTTACCCGACTCGTCTCACAAGGCATGCCCATACGGTGTTCTCGATCATAAATTAGTTAATTAAAAATTAATAAAAATATGCTTTATTACTAAAACTCTAATTATAGGGAACTAGTGAAAAGGATAAAAAGTGTGACACATGTCACCAAGATTTGGCTACCTGTATTGGTCACTATGGATACATTGATCTTGAGCTCCCAGTCTTTCATGTGGGATATTTTCGAGCTTGTATCACCATACTTCAAATGATCTGCAAAGTAAAATTAATTTTAACACCTATCAAAATGTAAAAAAATTTATTTATTCTTTTTTAGAAATGTAGCCATGTTTTGCTTACCAGCAAAGAAAAGGCAAGTTTTTCGGAAATAATAAAGAGAAAAAATATTCCGTACTTGTCGAAAAAAGCTTTGAAAAAACGTGTACATGAAAAAGCAAAAAAAAATAACATCTGTTTCAACTGTGGAGATTTTAATGGTATTTAAAAAAATAAAATAAATTTTTAATAAAAATTTAAAAAAAGGTGTTGTTAAAAAATGTGGTCTTCTCAAAATTCAACATGACAAATACAAATCGGTGAAAAAAAACGAAACAATAGTCAAAGATTATGTTGAATCATTCAGTATAGCCAAAGAATACAACAAAGAAATTGAGCCTTTAATTGGAAGATCTCACGAAATTTTAAATCCACTTAAAGTCCTTCAACTTTTTAAAAATATTCCTGATGAAGATGTTCCCCTGCTATTAATGAATCCAGATTTGTCGCATCCAAAAGATTTAATTCTGACTAGAATTTTGGTACCTCCTTTGTGCATACGACCATCAGTTGCCAGTGATTTCAAAGCCGGAACGTAATATAATTAATTTAAGTTTTTATTTTTTTCAATTTTTTAAAAATTCAGAACAGAAGATGATGTCACAATAAAATTAACAGAAATTGTTTTTTTAAATCATACAATATTAAAGCATAAAGCCCAAAATGCCAGAATACAGATGATCATCGAAGATTGGGACTTTCTGCAGCTTCAATGCGCTCTATACATCAACAGCGAACTGAGTGGAATCCCATTAAGCATGCAAGTAAATTTGTAATTATTTTTTTTAATAAAATTTAATAAATAAAAATTTTCAAAGCCGAAAAAATTTACCAGAGGTTTTTGTCAGCGCCTCAAAGGAAAACAAGGTCGTTTCAGGGGCAATCTTAGCGGAAAAAGAGTTGATTTCAGCGGTCGTACTGTAATTTCACCAGATCCCAATTTGAGAATTGACCAGGTTGCTGTTCCAGTCCACGTAGCCATGATACTTACCTACCCGGAAAGAGTTAACAAATCTAATATTGAATTTTTGCGAAAGCTTGTGATGAACGGCCCCGATGTTCATCCGGGAGCCAATTTTCTTCTCCAACGAGGAACTGATATGAAAAAATTTTTAAAATTTGGCAACAGGGCCCAAATTGCCAAAGAGCTAAAATATGGTGACATTGTTGAACGCCACTTGATCGACAATGACATTGTTTTATTCAATCGTCAGCCAAGTCTGCACAAGTTAAGTATAATGTCTTTCTATGCTGTGGTAAAACCTAATCGAACATTCCGATTCAATGAGTGTTGCTGCACGCCATTCAATGCAGATTTTGACGGCGATGAAATGAACCTTCATCTACCACAGACCGAAGAAGCCAAAGCCGAAGCATTGGTTCTAATGGGAAGCAAATCAAATCTGATTACACCCAGAAATGGTGAAATTATTATCGCAGCCACCCAAGATTTTCTAACAGGCGCCTATCTGATCACACTTAAGGACTCTTTTTTTGACAGGGCCAATGCATGCCGACTTATATCAAGCATTTGTGCACAAGAGGACTCCATAACTTTTTTCGATCTACCACCTCCTGCCATCATTAAGCCAGTCAAGCTTTGGACCGGAAAACAATTATTTAATCTTTTGCTCAAACCAAACAAAAAATGTGAAATAAAAATAAATTTGAGAACCAAAGGCAAAAATTATACCAAAAATGAAGAAATGTGTGCCAATGACTCCTTTATAGTTATCCACAATAGTGAGTTGATTTGCGGAGCGCTGGACAAAGGCGTACTCGGATCTGGATCTAAAAACAACATTTTCTATCTTTTATTGAGGGATTTTGGTGAAAAGTACGCAGCCAATGCCATGTTGCGTTTGGCTAGAACAGCCTCCTTTTATCTTATGAATCGCGGTTTTTCCATCGGAATCGGTGATGTGACCCCGGGGTCAAAGCTGTTGACTTCGAAAAGAGATCTGTTGGCCAGTGGATACTCTAAATGCGATGATTACATCAAGCAGCTAAAAGATGGTTCTCTCCAATGTCAGCCTGGTTGCAATCCAGTGCAAACACTTGAAGCTGTAATACTAAAAGAATTGTCAGTAATTAGAGACAAAGCTGGTGATGCATGTCTTAAAAATTTGGACAGACACAATAGTCCTTTGATTATGGCAATTTGTGGTTCAAAAGGATCATTTATTAATATTTCCCAAATGATTGCTTGTGTCGGCCAACAGGCCATCAGTGGTTCGCGTATTCCCGATGGCTTCGAGAATCGTTCACTACCTCATTTTGAAAGATACTGTAATTAATTAGCTAAAAATTAATTTTGTTTAAAAAATTTATATTAATTACAAATTTTTTTTTTATTTTAGCCCGAATTCCAACAGCAAAGGGTTTTGTTGAAAATAGTTTTTATACTGGTCTTACACCAACCGAGTTTTTTTTTCACACTATGGCTGGTCGTGAGGGTTTAGTGGATACGGCTGTAAAAACTGCCGAAACTGGTTACATGCAGCGTAGGTTGGTTAAATGTTTAGAAGATTTGTGTGTCCAATATGACATGACTGTAAGAACTTGTACAAATGATATTGTGCAGTTTTCTTATGGCGGTGATTCCCTAGATCCGGTAAGTGGCCAAAATAAAATTATTTTAAGAAAATCTTTGCCACATTGAATAAAACTGGTACCCATAAAAATTGTTGAATTGCCTAAAATTAGTTTGCCTCATCTTTTAAAATGACTTCATTGATTTTTATAATTCATATGATGAGATATTTATTAATCTGACAATCTTGGGATACTAATTTTTCTTTAATAAAATTTTATTATTTCTAACTTAGTAAATAAATATTTTATGGAAGGTATTTATAACTTTTCTTAAATAACATGTTCCTTATAGAATAAAAAATGTAGTAGTATTGAAATATAATTTTGATAAATTTGAATATCTTTTTTGGATTTTCTTAGAATTTTTTATTCTTCCTTAATTTTTTTAGATAAATATGTTGCTTTTTTTAATATGTATGTTAATTTTATTAACAGGTAAATAGGGTAAACAAAAAATTTTGAATGAATTTTTAAAGTTTAAATGAAGTAATTTTGTATTATATCAAAAAAAATAGGGAAATTAAATAATATAACAAGGGAAAAAAATTAATCCTAAATTTATCTTTTGCTGCTACAAATTCGGATTATTGTGTTTAGTGAATAAATCTGCCAAAGTAAAATTTATGATAAAATTTAATTTTTAAAGTTTGATCAAAACATTTTGAATGCGCATTTAAATTTAAATGCATTGTTTTTACAGATTACAATCATTTTTAAAAAAATTAAAATAAAGCTTTAAAATTTTACAAATATTACTAAATCTACGATTGAATTAATTGTTCATTTAATTCAATCGTAAAAATTTTCTGATCTAACGTATTTGCTCGAATTTAACGACATGTCGTTATGTATATACCGACATGTCGTTAAATAATCTTTTTAATGTTATTAGACCCTGTCCTTAATTCTGGATACCCATATTTAAAGACATGTCGTTAAAATCGAACAATTACGTTAATTTCGAAAAAATGAAATTTGATGGTTTTGTGATTTTCAAATACAATTTGGACAAAATTCTTCATTTTTTTATTTATAACTTATCTTTAATAACATGTTCCTTATAGAATAAAAAATGTAGTAGTATTGAATTCGAGCAAATAGAAAAAATACTGCAACATAGTGAAATACTTTTTTTGCACCTTTTTTGCCTAAAATAAATTTTTTATTTTTTTTTTTAGTAAATCAAATCAAAAATCTATTTAAATCTTATTGATTCTTTATTTTTTGTCATTTTTGTATACGGAAAATTATTTTAGGTTAAAAATGTGCAACAAAGTATGTTGCAGTATTTTTCTAATATTTTTTATTAACTTTAATTTTAATATTCTTATATTTTTTGTGTGTTGAATATTTTTTTATATATGGAAAAAGTTAATTTTCCATTGTGCGTTTTTGATTTTATCTAAAATTTTTTTTCTTAGACTTATATGGAAGGTAAAGATCAGCCTGTTGATTTCAAGCGAGTTTTTAGTCATACAAGTGTAAGTTTTGTTTAAATTTAATTATAGATTGAAAATAACTTTTTTAAAGGCTAATTTTATTAAACGAAATGAAAAACCACTAAATGGCTCAGAGATTGTGAACATTGTTGAAAGAGAATTAGCAAATAGAGAATTCAAAAAATGCTCAGAGGACTACATTAATCAAATAAAGTATTTGAATAAAATTAAATCAGTATTTTTGAGATGTTTTTAATTTTTCTTAAGGAATTTTATGAAAGGTTTAGCGGATGGAGTAGACAAGACAAGAAAAATATTCAAAATTGAAGAAAAAGATCCCGGAGTCCCACTAGTTTTGTTCGAGTTGGATCGAGTAACTGAGACACAAATTATCATATTTCTAAGCCGATGCAAGGATAAATACATTAAAGCTGTGATTGAGCCAGGTACTTGTGTAGGTGCTTTAGGAGCTCAATCGATCGGAGAGCCCGGAACTCAGATGACTTTAAAGACTTTTCACTTTGCTGGCGTTGCCTCAATGAACATCACTCTTGGTGTACCTCGTATCAAAGAAATAATAAATGCATCACGCAGCATAAGTACTCCGATCATTACAGCTAATTTAGTTTTAAAAAATGACTCTGAATTTGCTCGTTTGGTTAAAAGCCGAATTGAAAAAACTTACCTAAGAGAGGTAACTCAATACATTGAGGAAGTATTTTACCGCGATGAATGTTGCGTAATTATGAAACTAGATTTGGACAGGATTAAACTTTTGAAAGTATTTTTGAAAATTAGAATTTTTTTATTTTTTTTTAAGCTTTATTCCTTTAGTTAGAAGTTGATATTGATACTATTATTGATTCCATATTGGCGTCAAAGTTAAAGATCAAACCTCCTCAAATAACAGCCATTTCTGACCAATATATTAAAGTGAATCCATCATCCAAAGGCGCCCTACATGATAGCATGCTCAAGTTGAAAAACGATCTTGGCAATATTGTGGTCAAGGTAAAACCTTTTTTTTCCACCAAAAACTACAAAAATCAAATTTTTATTTCAGTTTTTCTTAATAAATTAAACGTAGAAATTTGGATCAAAAATGTATAGTAGCAAAATTGTTTTTGGGTTTGCATTTAGACGACCATCGTGATTTCTTTTTCTTGGAAAGATAGGCTTAATTTATGGTCATAACTTAAAATAAAATATTTAAATTTTTACTAATTTGGATTAAATCGTCTCTTAATCTCTTATTTTACAAGCTTTATTAGTATTGAGTTTTAAGGTATTATTTTTAAATTGAATAGTAAATAATTTTAACAGTTAATTGAAGTTTCTTTCCTCTGAATGTGGGCAGTTCCAGTGAGTCAAAATTAGTGTTGTAATTACATTTGAATTTGCTTTGGAATAATTAAATTGATATTTTTATTTGAGTTAAAATTAAACAAAAGAGAGAAATAATTGAATTTAAAGTCAAATTTGAATCATAATTCAATTCAATTTTGAATTTAAAAATGAAAATAATTAAGCTTTTATTTGGGTTATGTGAAGTTCAGTACAAAATAACAAAATTATAAATAATTGAATAACTTTTTTCCTAAAAGTTTAAAATTAGTTCCGTAAATTCAACATGTTGCAACATTCAGAGTTGAATCAACCGTCAAATTCTGCTAATGATGTGAAAAATCTCTGCAAAATGCACTGCGCTTGAACATATTAAAATCTAATTTCTGCTAAATTTGCTGAGTTGTGCCGACCTTGATAGCTGATGCAACTTTGAAAGTTGCACAATGTCGTAATTACAAAACTAATTTTAAACTTTTATTAAAAAAAGTTTTCCAATTTTTAATTAATTTTTTCTGTTCTTTTTATCATTTTGTACTGAATTACACAAAACCTTTATTTGAAAATTCCAACAATAATTAAAATTTGTTTAGATGTTTTTTAAAATAAGTGTAATTAATATAAGACTTAATTAATAAATAATCTCAAAACATAGAGTCTTTTCGATTTATTTAATAAATATATATTTTTTCTCTTTCAATTACAGTGTTTTACTTTAAATCACCGAATGGGTAGTATTACATCATTTTACGTAAGCTTAGATTTTATTACATCCTATTTTTGATGTAATTTTATGTAATCTTACATTTTTTGATTTAAAATTTCGTAAAATGATTTAATATTACCCGTTCTGCGGTTTAAACTAAAAAACTGTAATTCAAAATATTTCTAAAATAATGTTGAATATTAATTTTATATTTTTTTAAAAACTAATTTATATCTTCAAAAGTGATTCAAACTCAAGATTTTATTTTTGTTTAAATTTGAATTCGAATTTTATTTTAAATTTAATTTAAATTTATCGAAATAAATCAAGTAATTTGTTCAAATTGGAATTTGATTTAAACACTAGTTTAAATTCGAAATTTTTTTCAGATCTTGTTTTCCAAGACAATTTTAATAGATGTTTTTGGAACTATGTTGTTACTGTGTGAAGTGCTTCCACCAGTACCTGGACAATTCTTGTTCTCCTCATTCTCAATATTTCGGTTTCTAGATTCTTATTCTTCTATTTTTGAGATATTGTCACCATCAGGCACAGAGACGTCCTTGAGCAGACACTCACCTTTTAGTTTATTGATAAATAAATCAGATCCATTTTAAGGAGAAAAATTAAAATTTTTATTATTTTAAATTTGAAAATTTGATATTATTAAAAATATAGCTTGGGAAATACTCAGGAAGGTTGGAGTGGAGTTTAGTCGTTCCTTTCAGTCAAAAGTTTTTAGAAGTCTTTAGTTAAAAAAATGATTTATGTCTTATAAATAAATAATCTTCTAAAAAAAATTGTTTATTTGTAAAATTTTTTTTATATTTTTATTTATTTTTAGGGGTTGCCAAAAGTGAACAGAGCTGTTATATCAATCGATGAAAAAAAATCAAATGAATACAAGTTATTTGTAGAAGGAGAAGGTCTAAAAGAGGTAATGGGTACCCACGGCGTTGATGGTAACACAACAACATCTAATAGTACTATAGAGGTTTATGAGACAATTGGCATCGAGGCAGCCCGGTCAACTGTTATTAATGAAATTGTCTATACAATGACTTCACATGGTATGAGTATTGATGTCCGTCACGTGATGTTGTTAGCTGATTTGATGACATATAAAGGTGAGGTATTGGGCATCACTAGATCTGGGCTAGCTAAAATGAAAGAAAGTGTTCTTATGCTTGCATCGTTTGAGAAGACCACTGATCATCTGTTTGACGCTGCTTTCTATGGACAGGAAGATGAAATTTACGGTGTCAGTGAATGTATTATCATGGGCAAACCGATGTCACTAGGAACTGGTATATTTAAAATATTGCACAATCATATTCAAAAAGGACAACCAAAACAGCGAAGTTTATTGTTTGAAGACAAAAAATTTCACACCATTTTACCGAAAGTTATATAAATAATTCTATAGACTTTTTTAAAGAAATAAAATAATTCAACAATATTTATTTTAAATTTAAGCAACAAAATTAAATGATAAGTGAAATTATTAAAATTATTTTGTCGTATGAAAATCACTTTTAAAAATTTTAATTTACATCACTTATTTTTAATATTTTATCTTTTGAACAAGACCAACAATAAATTTTTGAATTGAATTTTCTAATTTTTATTTTTAAATAAATGAGCTTTTAAAACAATTAAAATAAATTAGTATTAGAAGTAATAGTAGTATTAGTAGTAAATATTAACACTAAATTGAGTTGATCAAAGTAATTTTTTAGTAAAATTTAAATACAAATAATATTTAAAAATAATTTTCTAATCTGCAGACTTAATCTATTCTAGGATTTATTATAAAAAAATTATTATATATACCCTTTAAGTTTTCAAATGAAAAATTAATATATACTTGGATACCAAAAGTATGTCAGATTTTCACTGATCAACACGACTCTTCTTACATTTTCTGGATTACAATAGTCCCATCAACCTTACTCGGCGCCAAATAGTTGTTTTGGTTAAACCAACGTTAAAAGAGTACAAAAAACAAAATATTCAAATACTTAGTTTTTCAAATATTTTATTCAAATTTCAATATTTTTTAATTATTAGTTGAAGTTGTTTTTTTAAAATCAAAGTTGAGTTATTTTTAATTTAAAAATAGATAGTTTTCGAATTTAATTTCAAAAATAAAAATAAATCAAATGTTAACTAAAATTTATCTGGTTTAATTTTTTGTGTTTGAATTACATAATGTATCCAATGTTGAAATAACATTGAATAAGTGCGAGGTTTCAAATAAAAAAATAGTTTTAAGTTAATATTGCAAGCATGAAACAAAGATTGTTTTTTTTTTTAATTTTGACTTAGGATTTGTGATATGATGATATTTAAGAAAATATTTTTAGTTTAAAAAACTATCTACGCTCTGTTTTCCATTTTTTATAGACTGAGTATTTGTTAAAATACATCAAATGAACGTCAATTATAACTTCATTTTTTTATTTTTTTATCAGTATCGAGAATTATGCATTCTATTAAATAGCTATTCTATTCAATATTTTCACCTAATCTAAAAGTTTCTCACTTAATTTGGAATTTGATCACCCAATTCTATTTTGGTTCACCTATTCGTGAACAAAAAAATTAGGTGAACTAACTGTTCACAAACCCGAGAACAAGAATTGTTATCATAATATATGAACTATGGTTCACCAGATCTTTTTTTCATTTTATTTTATTTTATTTTATTTAACTTTTTCATTTTTAATTTTTTTGTCATTTATTTTATTTTTATTGCGAAAGAGTATTAGCTCGGTACAGATAAACAAATAAATAAATAAATTATTCAAAAGTTAAAAAAAGAATTTTCAATATTTTTTCAAATTTTCAAATAAAAATTCAACTCATTCCATTTCACTTAAGAGTTTAATTTCAAAAATGAAAATGCTTGCAATATTAACTTAAAATTATTTTTTCATTTGAAACTGAAAAAAACATTTGAAGCATAGCACTTTTTCAATGTTATTTCAACATTGGATACATTTTGTAATTCAAACACAAAAAATTAAACCATCTTATATTCAAGATTTTATTCGAATAAACAACTTTTTCACAAGTCTTTTGAAATTTTTTATTTATTCAAGTTTCAATTTGTGTCCAAAAGACTAATTCGATTTCATCACTAGAAAAAACTTTAAAAAAGGAAAATTGAAGTTTAAGATCAAGATCAAAAGATCAAAATAAAAATTGTAATATTTTTTTAAATAATAGAGAAAAAATAAATTTTTTCAAAAGTAATTACTTGACTTGTCATGTCAAGTTTATTTCCATATTTAAAATTTTAAAATATCCTTTTTTTTTAACTTTAATAGGTTTAAATATTTTAATTGATTTAATAAAAACTAACTTTTAGAGATAAATATATTTACTGTTTTAAACTTTAAGAATTTATTTAGGTGGAAAAATAAAATTAATTTAGTTTGATAAACAAGTTATAAATTTGAATTTTTGAATTAACTTTACCTGAATTATTTAAATTATTGATTGTTTTTGTTAAATAAATTTGAGATCAATCATTTTGATATTAATTTTATAATAAAGCATTATAAGAAATAATATTTCTAGTATTGTTTAGTATTTATTTCTTAAAAATTATTAAAATCATTAGATTAAATAAGTTTTAAAATTTTAAATGATCGTTTTGATCTTAAAATTTGATCTGAAACTTCAATTTGCCTAAAAAAAATATTGGATTACAAAATTAATAAATCAAATTTAGCTTTACATTTAGGCATCTGACACTAAAGTTAATAATTGAATTCTAGTTTTCATTATCATTAAATCATCTACTACACTTTAACCAAGATTCAATATCAAGCATAAATTATTTAAATATATTTTCAATAAAATACAAAAAAATTTTTAAAGAATTAAAATATTGTTATAACGTGGCATCAAAACAAATCACTCACTATCAATGCATTGACAATGTCGACAGAAATTGGTTCAAGACACTTAAAAGAAAATGCCAGAAATGCGTACTGGCCCGGCCACGTTATTGCCGATTCCTTGACAGAAGACAACCAAGAAATCAAGTTGGATCGAAAATTGATGCAAAAAGATTCAAAAGAAGACAAAAATATGCAAAAACTAAGGCCTGGTGGTGCATTCAGTGCCATTATTAGTTCAATGCTGCCACTTGACTCTATCAACCAAGATGATCAGTTTTGCTATGACCCGTTCGGCTTCAAAATCGAACAAGAACAGCCTGTCATCTACAATGATAATTTCATAGACATAAATTTATCTTCGTCGCCAAGACCCAGACCGGTTTTGGACAGCTTCACAGAAGACAGCAAGCACAAATTGAAATGGATCGCCTATTTGGAGTTCACACTAAACGGAGACATGGGCTCCGCGTTCTCTTGGGACCAAGTGACCAGCTTGGACAGATCGGAAAAATTGCGCTCTATGATCCGCGGTCAAGGAATACCGCACTCACTCAGACCTTTTATTTGGATGCGTTTGTCTAGCGCACTGGAAAAAAAACAAAAATCCAAGTTTAAATACGTGGATTTGTTCAAAAATAGCGAACAAGACCATTTCAATGCTTCGAAACAAATAGAAAAAGATTTGCTCAGAACCTTGCCAAGTAACGCGTGTTTTACCGCGGCAGACAGTGTCGGCATACCGCGGCTAAGACGCGTTTTGCAGACAATAGCTTGGCTCTATCCAAATATCGGATATTGCCAAGGCATGGGAACCATAGTGGCCAGTTTGCTGCTATTTCTGGAAGAAGAGGACTCTTTTTGGCTTATGTGCTCAATTTTGGAAGACCTGCTGCCAGCTTCATACTACTCGCACTCTTTGATCGGAGTGCAAGCTGACATGAAGGTTCTGCGCCAACTAATAGCCACCTATCTACCTGAACTAGATCTACAATTCAAAACACACGACATAGAACTGTCTCTAATTTGTATCAACTGGTACTTGACCCTGTTCTCAAATGTGTTCGACATGAAAATTCTGCTGAGAATTTGGGACCTGTTTTTCTACGAAGGCTCCACCGCCTTGTTCCAAATTACTCTGGCAATGTTCAAGGCCAACGAAGCGAAGATACTCAGCTCGGAAAGTTCCAGCCAAATATTCAGCATTTTGACCGAAATGCCCGCCCAGCTGGACAATGCAGACTCTCTAATGGAAACACTGATTCGAGTGGCCTCGTCTGTGAACCAAAATGTGCTCGACTCCTCTCGGCGCAAGCACCAGGCCTACTTGATGGCCCAAATTGGACAAATTGTCAACCCAGCCAATTGTCACAATTTTTCCCTAATCAAAGAACGGGCTCATTACCGCACACATGAGCCCAACCGCGCCAATATTTTCAAGCTAATCAAAAGGACATTTAAAAAAGATTTTAACAACAACCATGCCGAGTCCAAGGATTTGAATAGGTGCACAAACCATTCCAGTGTGCACAGTCTGAACAGCGAAAGCCTTTACATGGACGATGAGCTAAAAATGAAAAATGTTTTTCAGACCGAATTTTTGGTCAATCTGCGCCAAATTGTGCTCAAAATAGCGCACCACTTTCAGACCCAGGACCCGCAGAAGTATTTGAACTGTAGTTTGAACGCGGACTACTCGGTTGAGTCGCACAGCCGTGACTACGAGCTCTATGCGCACTCAACCGAGCACAAGCGCGCTAAGCGTGCCAAAGCTCTGTTGGACTTTGAAAAAACTGATGATGACGAGCTGGGCTTCAAAAAAAATGACATCATCACGGTCTTGTCGACCAAAGATGACCATTGCTGGATTGGAGAGGTGAGTGGCACCAAGGGATGGTTTCCGAGTAGGTTTGTGGCAATGATAGATGAGAGAAATGGAAAAGTTTACTCCAGTGCTGGTGATGATGCAGTGAGTGAAAAAATTGGCAATTTGGTTAGGGGCGAATTTGCGCTGGTCATCAGAGCCATTTTTGAGCATGGCTTGAAAAAGTGGTCGGTCCTCGGAGGCACATCTCATCCGTGGTCTTTTGTTGAGGAAGCAGCTAAAAAAGTTGTAGAAAAAGACTTTGACAGTGTTTATTCGCGTTTGGTGCTGTGTCGAACATTTCGCTTGGACGAGGACGGAAAAGTTTTGACCCCAGACGAGCTGCTGTACAAATCGGTGCAAGCAATTAATATGAGCCATGATGCGCGCCGAGTTGGCATGGATGTTAAGTTTAGATCTCTTTTGAGTGTTGGCTTAAATGAGCGAGTTTTGCACATTTGGCTGGAGACGTTGTGTTCGTGTGTGGATACAGTTGAAAAGTGGTATCATAGATGGTCGTTTCTTAGGAGTCCTGGTTGGGTGCAAATAAAATGTGAACTTCGTGTTCTTGCTCAATTTTCGTTTTTGCTCAGTCAAGACGTTGAGTTGCCAAATTTTGACCGAGATTCGGCCATTAATGAATGTATTAAAGATATGCTAGTCAAACATCATCTATTCAGCTGGGATATTTAAATAAAATAGCGTTTTTTTTTTAGTATTTTTTGTGATCTTATTAATTAGGATATGATTTTTAGCAGGAATTATCTTTTTTTTTTTTTTAATTTTTTTGTATAGACTTCTTAAACCGCAATAAATCTATTTAAATAAGGATTTTTAAAAAAAAAATTTATTTAAATCAAATGAAAAATTTTGTTAAATTGCTGAGAATTTTTTTTTTTTTATAATTTTCAAAAATTTTGACAACATTGACCCTTGATCAATCAACTGAAAATTTTTTTCCATTAATCTTAAAAATTAAAAGTGTTTAAAATTTTGACTTTTGGACGGCTGACGTTTAAAATAGCTTAATTCACAATAAATTGTTCAAAATAGCATTAGATTAAATTAAAATCTATCAGCCTATCTTCATATTCAATGCTCCAAATGACTTTTGACAAAACGAAGATACAATTTTCTGCACAAATTTATGCACCTATTGACAGCCACAACAAAAAAACTATGATTGTACTTTTTGTCCTTTAAAAAAAAATAATTTTATAAAAAATATTTTCCATTAATTTTAATTAAGAACTAAGTCTAGAATAGACGTCCTTTTTATCCTTTTTGAGTTTTTTTAGTCAAAAAGAATGTTCATTTTGTTCTTTTTAAAAATTTAATTTTAGCTAGACTAAAGCTTTGACTTAGACTTATTTTTTAAAAAGTCAAAAAGGTTAAAAAGGACGTCTATTCCAGACTAAAGCTAAATATGAATTCTAAAATGAACATCCTTTCAAAATAGAGAGTATATCTAAGGGCACGTTATCAATAGGTCAATTTATGTCTACCTCAATCTCCACATCCAACATCCAACTCGCTCTATTCACTCCAGCATTCAATTACTCTGAAAATTTACGATCTTTGGATATTTTTACTCCTAAACAATTTTCTTTCTCAGTTTCCTTCAGTACCATTTCACTTCCGTTTTCCTCAATTAAGTTTTTCTTTTTTCGGATTTTTCCTTCCAAATATCACCACTTTACACTTTGACCCATTAAGTCTCATCAACCATATTATACCCCATTCGAATGTATTATTTATATCCTCCTGTAATTTATTTTCAACTCCACACTTTTTAACCGCTATTACCTTATTGTCGTCTGCATACATCTTACACACATCATTGCGTCAGTCCGGTAAATCGTCTATATACAGCACAAACAAAAAAAGCACCGACCATTGAGGTAATATAATAAATAATATGTCCCTTTCTATCCTAGTGGATAATAGGAAAGGGCTCATCTCCTTTTCCAGTACCTTTGAGTAAAGGCTTGACACACAGAGCTGACACAGATGTTACTGCATCGAGTTGGTCATCCACACGGCTATTATTACCCAGTCGAAACCGGTCCCCCTTTTTTTATGATGAAAGAGGTTTAAACATTCGTCCCGTACTGCAGAGATATTTTAAAGATTTTTTCCTATCTCAATGGAGTTCGAACATTTGAACCTCTGCTTGCATGACTAACACTCAAACCATTCGGCTATACGGGCTTGAGGTACCGAACTAGTAACTTCTTCCCAGTCTACATCTCCGAAATCAACAAATTGTTTCCTTCCTCTTAGTAAGGCCTACACCCAGCCCAGCATTTTTCCCTGTACCAGTTCTCAACTTATGGTTTAATTTTTTGCGAGAAACCTTATCGAAAGCTTTTGGAAAATCAGTAAACAGCATTTTAACTGAATTTCTCTCCTTTTAAATTTTTATTACAAGATTTTGGCATCCCAATAAATTAATTACACAGGCCATCTTCCTTGTTATTACAACAAACCCATGTTATTAACATAGATTGTTAAAATTTTGTTTAAAGGAGTCAAATGATCAGAAATATAAATTTTGACTTTATTTTATTTATTTAAATAAAGTTGGATCGAAAGTAAAATAAATGATTTAAAAATATTAAAAATCAAAGATACAGTGGGTATTTCAAAAACAACATGCCCTTAAGGTTGCGACCTAAAACCGTACCAACCGTACCGTAATGTTTAAATGAATATTTGGTTACAAAAATTGGTAAAAAAAATTCTATCAAATAATTCAACATTACCAGTGGTACGGATGGGACGGTACGGTTGGTACAGTTCGGCGCCCCTGTTGGTTCGGTTTTAGGTCTCGACCTTAGGGGGCATGTCGTTTTTGAAATACCCACTGTATGTAAATTAAGAATTTTTATAAAACTTTTTGATGCTTTTTAATTCATAAAATAATTTTTTTATTTTATAATTCTATTTAATTTTAAAACGAGTATTAAAAATTTAAGTTTCAGTTTTCTCGAACAGAATCTTTTGATATACCTTGAAAATAAAGAGATAGTAATTTATTTTGAACAATTTTTATTTTTATCAAATTTTGCAAAACTAATTTTACGGGCGTTTTTTTTTTACAAATTAATAAATAAAAATAGAAAAAATAATTAAGCAGAGCAACATTTAATTAATTTTTGCCGGAAAACCCAGGTAGCTCAGAATGAGTAAAAGTTCTTTTTTAGCCCATTTAATTTATTTAAAAAAATCAGAAAGTCTTTATTACCTAGAGCGGTACTACGAAAAATGTAGTTTACGTATATTTACCAATTTTTACATAAATTATAGTAAATTTACGTCAACCTGTATAAGGTTTACCCTCTTTCTAATTTAAATTAAATAAATTTAATTGAATGATTAAGGTTAATATCAGACTTGTTTTTAAGTCACAGTTTTAAGTCTAAGTCACAAAAATTTAAGTAAAAGTTATGACTTGACTTAAGACATGTGACTTAAAAACAACTCTGGTTAATATCAATGGAAGATTTGACTTCATCATCGTTGGACTTTTTTTTTTTAAATAATAGTTAGGGGAGGACCCCGGGCAGTTTGGAATGGTAATTAACCTCCCTTTCAGCCCCGTGTTAAGAAGTTTTGATAATTAAGAAAAAAGTGAACAAAATTTTGAAAATGATACAAGACAAACAGATTTTTTTTTTGGATCATCGTTGGACTTTTTTTACCGAAAAATTTCAATTCTCAAACAATGTTTAAAATTGTGGAAAAAAATCTAACGCGTTATTCTTTGCTTTTAGAGATCTACTTTATTTTAACTTTGTTTCTCAATCACCTTCATACAACTGAGTTTTGTATTTTTATAACTTTTCATCGATTTATGTCAATTCATTGAGATTCTTTGTAAGAATATTTATTTACTTGAGAATTACCTTTAATAAGATCTAAAATTAAAGGATAAGATCTAATATTAATGATTTATAAGATATTCGAACTGAATTTGCTTCCATAATTTGTAAAGCTGTTTGATTTGATTTTTTTAACATTTGGTTTGAAATAGAAACGTTTGCTTAAAGAATTTGCCATTACTTTCCTAAATTTGATAGTTTTACAATACGTCAAAGAAAAGGGAAAAAAATTAGAGGTTACAATTTAATTGATTTATTTTTAATAAAATAGAATACTTAAATTATAAAAAAACGATCAAGGTTTTTTTCTAGATAGCTATTTAAAAGATTAAATTATAAAAATTTAATTTTTATAATTAAAAAAAAATGATTGCTAAGGAATTTAATTTTTCTCTTAATTTTTTCTCTCTACATTGAATATTTTTGTTATCATAGTCATTTTTTTTAGAAAATGAAAATTAAAGTTTTTAAAAATTAACAAAATTCAAGTCTATTGTTTGAATCAACTGAGCTTTATGATTAAAATCTAAAATCAAAAAAATATGGAAAAAAATCAAAATTTTGAATTTAAAATTGGGTATTTTCTTAAAGATCTTGACGAGCTGAATCAGGAAATATCAAAAATCTGAAAATCAGAACTTTCTTAAAATATGCATTTAATATCAAAGTTATAATCAATATTATACTAAAAATGGTCATTCCGTACAAGCCCGGACTTTGACTTTTAAAAAACTCTGGAAAGCTTTTATTATTTCTTTACCATTGCTTTTTGAGGTTTCTTAAGCTACTATTCTTTTAGCCAATATTTAAAATAACTAATTTCAAAATTCAATTTTTTTTTTTTAAATTTCTAGAATTTTCCAAACTTTAAATTTATAGTCATTAGGTAATGCATTTTTTGGTTTGAAGTGAATATCTCGACTATCGAAAATTTTAATGCGAATTATTTACATTTTATTCTTACCAATTTGATAAGTAAATGATATGAAAATTAATTATTTTTATAAGATCATGTTTGTTTGTAAGTAAAAAAGTATGTTAATAATGTAAGTATGTTGAAAAGATTATTAGGTATACTTGCAAGATTTTTAAGTATATTAAAACAACTAGCCCATAAATTTAGAGCATTCTTTTTTTAAATAACAAAAATATTCATTTCAGTTAATTTTTAAAATTGGTCCAGGGAATTTTGTTATTATAATCAGTTAGAGATATTCTCATGAAATCATTTTAAATATTTTTCCAAGTTTGATATAACAATTAAAGAAGCAAGGAAGTCACATTGACTTTTGATAATTACTTAAAATTGTTACATCTTCAGAGATAATACAAAAAAATTGAAATAAATAATGGTAAATCTTATTTTTTTCAAAAATCAAATCAATAATGCAATTGTATTTTGAAATAAAATTTATAATATTTAATAATAAAAAAAATGCTTATATCATCACCAGAAAAAAACAGCTAATTTCCTTCAAAGTATAAACTCATTTGTGTTTATAAAGATTATCAATTAAAATTAATACAATTATTTTTTTCGTAATAATTACCAGATAGACCAAAAATAAAGTCTAACAAATGCTTTCGAGCAAAGGAAGCATTTTGATTATAAAAGATTGGGTTTTTGAAGTGAGTTCTGATTTTTTTATTTAATTTATGTAACTTTTTAAATATCATGAATTAGGCCAGAATAATCCAGTGCAGTTTTTTTGTTGCATAAATAAACTAAAAATTATTATCAGAATAAACATTCTTTGTTTTAAGATTAAGTGCTATAGAATAAAATTAAAAAAGTTGTCTTATTTTATTAAAGCAAATGATTTAAACAAAGTGGTATTGAATTTCAAGCGATATTTAATATGTTACACATTTTTAATATTTTTATTATAGGGAAAAACTATCTTAAAGCTTAGTTAATAAAACTTGAGGCCAAGAAATCTGAATTTTGAGGAAATTGAACAGGATAAATAGATTTAAATCATAATTAAAAATTTCAATTTATCTCATTGCAAATTAATTCTAATTTTCGGAGTCATTAATGAGGTTCTGATTGAATTCGACGTAAAATTGCTCATACTAAAGACAGTCAAAAATCGCTGCAATTTTTAGATATTCATTGCTAACGAAACAAATTCTAATCATATCATACAATCCGTTTGATTTAGATATGGTTTATTGTCAAAAGAATACCTATGAACACAATACTTAAAAATGAAAATTATAATCAGTTAATTATTAGAATACCAAAGTCACATCTGAGGGTATTTAGCTGATTAATTCAACGGAAATAAATGCTTTAATGGAATAATGACGAAATTTAAATTAAAAAAAAATAAAGATTCGCTTGCGTCTTTTTGGCTAGTTCTAAAAATAAATAGTCTTAATCATCAAAAATCTTCTTATCGAATATCGTTAAGAGGAATTTATACTTTTATAAATGTAGATTAGTATTAATATAACTTACTAGAAAATTATTTAAATTCATTTATTGATTGATTTTAGAAATAAAATTTATTTTATGAATTGCGGAAATGAATTTTGTTCAATATTTGTCACTTAAGATAATTTAAATTTTTAAAAATTTATTCTTAAAACAAAAACCCAAGTATTTTTCAGAGCCATTAAGATTCGTTAATAAGGATACAATTTGACAAATTAGATTATCTTAGTAAAAGCTAGATTTTTCAAGTTTATAGTCAAGAGGTTTTAATTAAACCAGCCTTTAACAAAAAAATTTCTTAAGATTCTTGCTGAGAAAATCTGAAAAATAAAATATTTAGAAACTAAGTTAATTTCTGGTATAATGTGTATTGTTTACGATTCGAAGAACTCCTAATTTGATTCAAAATTAATTCAATCTCTTTTTTGGACATGTTTTTAATTTGCTTTTAATTAACTGAATAAAAATTGTCTTCATTTTTTGTTAGTATTAATTAAAAAATTTAATAAAATATTTCTAATAAACAACTAAATACTCAGCTAATTTTTATTTTATTAATAAGTTTATGTACGATTAAATGATTAATAACACTTAGGTAATAGGCAAAAATATCCCAAAGTAATCAAAAGTATCAACCGTAGAAGTTTATCTCAAACACTTAATTGAAAAAATAAATGTTTAAATAAATTTCTATATTACAATTATAAAAATATGATTACAATAAACCCGTAGATGTTTAATGAAAAAAAAAAGCTTAGGGTTGTTTAATTTTTCTAATATCGAACGCTCAGGGAATTAGAAAACTTTTTGGCCTTATTGCTCAAATATATTTTCTTTTGTGTTTTAGTAAAAATATCATCGTTTTTTGATCATATTTATTTACTAAAATTAAATTTTTTCAAGATGATCTCAAGGAATTTAAGGCACATTAATAAGATTAGAAAATCGAATTGATATAATGATTTAAACGCACAAGGATTAAGAAGAACGCTTTTAAAGAGATTTTTCAATACCCCAAAAATATCTAACCAAACAAAAATTGAAAATTTTATCAAGAATTTAGCCAATTTTATCATATTCATTTTACATAAGCGCTTAATTTGATATTGAAGTTATCAGCAAGGTTACTCGCCGGCATAAATTCTAATCTTTTCTTTTTCTTTATCAATCAATATAATTTAAATTGCAAATTAAATTTATAAGTTAAACAATTTTAACACATTTAAGTAATTTTTATTGTAATGGAAATTTAAATCACTATTAAAGATAATGTAAAGTAAACAAATATCGTTTAAGTACGAGTTTTCCAAAATTCAATTAGGGTCTAAATAAGTTTATTTAACAAAAAAAAACTTCCGTGCTCTAAGTCTTGTGCTCTTTATTCCATTAAATTCTTCAACTCCGTCTGAAGATGACATATATTAAAATTTTTATTTTTAGTGAACAATACTGAAAATATTGGCATTATATTAAAAAGAGAAAATGGAAAAATATATTTTTTTTATATGGAAAATATTCTAGTCGAATAGATCGAATAGATCTAGACGTGATCTGATATTTTGGACATATATTGTTGATAGAAACTTGCAGAAATAAACTAGATTAAAAATTAAAGTATTTCAATCCAAGTATACAATTCGAAGTTTTTGAATTTAAATCATAAGTCAAAAAAATATTCCAAATATATTTCTGTATGCTCTAGGAAATTAACTCATTTCTAGTGATCTAGTGGTAATTTTTATCTTGTGAATTAAACTTTCATTATAAGCTTGAGTTGGCTTGAAATTAAATTTTTTTTTTTTTAAATTTTGAAATTTTATCAAATTAATTTTTCTTGTTAAAGATATTTCGTTTGAGAAATTCAAGTTCATGAAAAATATTTACTAATTGTCTTCAAAAATTATTATTAGAAAAAGGTTTTATGTTATATTATTTTAAACGCGACTTTTATCATTAAATATCAATTTTTACCCCGAGTGTACAGCTCAAAGATCAGGTTTAAATCCAGTCTTTTACAACAAAAAATTTAAACATTCCAAAATAAATTTGGGTTTCCCCAAAGTTTGTCAGAATGGCATTAGTTTTCGTTTAAACCCTCATGCTACGAGAAAAATGTCAGAATTTTAATTATAAATTCGAATAAAAAAAATTTAAACTAAATAATAAAAAAAAATGGTTTAGTTATTGTTAGTAGTATTATAGATTAAATGATCGAAAGTAATCTTATAGTCTTGATTGTTTCCTTTATAAGACAGATATAAAGGTTTCGACTTTAATGTCAGTGTTAAAATATAATTTAAATTTAATCATTATTTCATTTTGAAATTTTAAGTTTAGTTGCGGGGAGAAAAATTAGGAAAAAACAACGCTTGGTTTTAGAAATTTGAATTTAAATTGACCATTTTAAATGAGAATTAGGGAGATACTTCAATTTGACATTCGGTTAGGCTATTTGCAAAATATTAAAAAAACATTAATATTATAAATTTAACTTTGTGATAAATTTTTAATTTTTGAAGATCAGATATGAAAATTTAAGAAATTTAGACCATTTAATTATATTTTTTTATAAAACCTCTTAGCTTATTAATATCGAAAGAAAAATGTTTTAAAAAAATTTGAAATAATGTCAATTTTGAAAAATTTTGACGAATATTTTGCATTTATTTTGTAATTATATTTTTTCTTTAGTTAAAATAATTACAAAAGATCAGCTTAATAGATTGATTATATAAATTGTATAATTTAAATTTGATAATTAGACAATTCATAAATTTCTCATCTGAAAAATTAATTTAATAAAAATTTCTTTAACCTAAATAAGTTACTTATTATTATTCTATTTGAAAGGAGTGAGAGATTATGGTTTTTAAATCGTTTGAATTATTTTTTAGTGCTTTTCAACAAATTTATATAAAAAATCAGAAGCTTGATTATCTTTGATTCAAAAGCTGATAGTTTGGTCATAATCAGAGCAATTTTGAAGGATTTAATTTTTTGAAAGTTATTTTAAGATGCCTAATAAAATTTTCATTTAGATTCACAAATATTAGCATCATTTTTATCGAAATATACTTGGTCATATTTATAAGAAAAAGCTTCATTTAGTAGCTATAAATAAAAGATCTATCATGCAACTTCAAATTTTAAGCAAGAGTGAATTTCTTCAAATTTCCTTATATATTACTGCTGTTTTTATTCGCATGCTAAAGAAATTCTCTTATACAGGATATATTTAGCCGTTCAAAAAATAAAATTATTTAAATAAGATTCGTTAAGGATTATTTTTTTTATTATATTAGAGAAAATTACTTTCTAAAACGCCAAATTAAAAATCAAATTTGATGATCACAATTTCTAAGTAGCTCACATTTATTCTCACCAAGACCTTGATTAATTTTTTTATTAATCTTATAAAATTAAATTTGATCTAAAGCTCCTGATCAAATTCAAAATTACAGTTAATTAGGAAAATTTATTTTGTAATCAACAATGCATTCACGTTTCGAAATCCTTTTAAAAAATTATTGTTAAAAAATTTTTAGATTTTCTAATACATTCAATTTTTGTTATTATTATTTTTTATTGTTAAAAATATAGTTAGGGTAATACCCGGGCAGGTTGGAATGGAACTTAGTCCTTCCTTTCAGCCCAATGATCAAAATACAATAATATAAGATAAGTTTATGAGATTAAAATATACAATTTTAAAAAAAAATAATTAAGATAAAAGTAGATATAATGTTAGACATGTTTTGAAAGAATTAAATAATTATAGGACTAATAAATTTAAAAAAAAAAAAAGAAAAAATAGTATAGTACAATAGAGAGATTTTTGTTAGATTTGAGTAGAAAATGGCAAAAGTTACAAGATAGCAAATTTGATAAAAAAAATTTTTTATAAAGCCTAAAATTAGATTTCAAAGAAGATGTAAACAGAAGTATTAATTAATATTAAGAATATTTCTCAACTTTTTCTAATCAAGTATTTTATGAATTGGTTCAGAAGACCTCTTCATTCACTTGAATGTTTGAAAACTTATTTGGGTAATTAAATCAAAAATTCAGCTTTTCTAATTTTAAAGGGAAAAAATATATTAGCTGGCTAAATTTCGGTTCTAATTTATTTTTCAAATTGGAAAATAACGTGAATATTAAATAAGGTAAGCATTGATGACTTACTTAAAATTTATTTTGTTATGTAAATACAATCACAGACATATTACTGGTTTTTGAAAATTTTTAGGTAATTTTAAAAAAGAGTTAAATTAATTGTAAAAGCTTATTTGAAGAAAACAATTTTATTATTAATTCATTAAATAGCATAATTAATTTTTAATATTTTTTGCTTCTTAAGAGTTTATTTGTATGAACTTGTATTTAACTTACCTTATAAACTCACGCCAGATAATATTTGATTAAAAATTTTAATTTCGCATTAATCAATTGAGAGTCAGTCCCAATAGAGTAATTTTTAAACTGAAAAACAATTTTCTAACTTTAGTTCATTACTTTATAAATTATCTGAAGCTTATTTTATCGGCTATTAAAATTATACTTCGTTTGATTAAACCAACTTTTACTTATTGAATTGTAAATTCATTTTTCTAACTAATTCAAATCAAACAATTAATTTCTATGAAATTTATTAAAATATTCTTATAAATGAGTATTTTGTTTTGGCTAAAAGCTGAATATAGCTTATTTTTTAAAATAAAACGAATTCCGAAAATAATTAATTTTTTTTGTTGATTAGCTAGTTGTAATAAATTAAGTTCATTAACTTCCTCTTATTTTTTCAAAAATGAATTACAAATCATAAAAGTTTATTATTTTTTTATTTTTTTGTATTACTATTTAAACCTTTATTCTATTTTTACATTTCCTATTTGTTAATCTGGAAGAGTTATGTAGAGATAAGCCTTTGAATAAATAAAAATAATTTTTAATTTATTTTTAAGCATTTTTTTACAAATTTTATTGGAAAATTTTTTTTTTAATCTGAATGAGCCTTTGCTTGATACAAAAAAATAATAATATAAAGCCACGTTAAATTTTTCCACTTAAAAACTGTTTTAATAAGCTTTGAATGAAAAATGCGTAGCATTGAATCATTTTTTTGTTTAAATACAGTCAATCAAAAAATTTAATTTTAATAGAAAATCTAAAAAAATACAATTAAGTTATTGATGTTAAAAAAGTTTTTCCAAAGCCTGCGATTACCATCACGGTATTTCTTTAATTAGCTCTCTTCGTTTGATTGATTAATTCTAATCGAACATCGAACGCTCGTTATTTGTATAACATTTGCACAAGAGAAAATCCGATTAGAAAAACTATTTGAAAAAAATTCAAAAAATAAATTTCCAATTAGATAATAATTACAAAAGCATTTTAAGAATATAAATCAATTCAAATTTCTTCCAAGCGCTATCCAAATAATAACATAATAATAAAAAAATTTGAATTTGATAATCAATTAAATCAAGAAAAATAGATAAAAAAATATTTTAAGGTTCAATTTCAAGCAGGCTCTTACTCAATCATAAACAATAACATAAATAGAGAAAAATGTCAGATAAAGAACGGTACAAAAACGATCAGAACGATGAAAACAATGATTCTTCATCAACAACAACAACAACAGTTAACTCGAACCGAGCTATCTCTTCCATTCTTAACTCAGATACAAATCAGCAGCAAAAAGTTGCTCAAATTAAGCAAAAGAAAAAAGTTGCCTCTTCTCCCAAGTCAAGCATGGAGCACAACATAAGCCGGTTTGAAATACAGCATTTGTCTGACGATCATGACTTTGACGACGAATTAACTGATGAGTATTACAATGGGGCCATGGCAAGACAAAGTGTCCGCATTGACGACCTGGATGCCAGAGGCATTATCGAGTACTTTGATGAGAGTGAGCTGAAACCGACCTCTTCTTCTGGAATGTTCATGGACTTGGGCTCACACAAAGTCTTGGAAAAACCAGTATTAAAAAGTGACTCTAGAGAAAGCAATGACATGATTGACCATAAATTTAATAGAATTATATCACTTAATGGAAAAAAAAACTCAACTAAACCAATAAGTCCCATAATGTTGTTGAGACGCGAATCCATGAAGCGATCAAGTCAAAGGTCCAAAAGTTCCAAAGAGTCCAAAAGGATTAGTAGAAATGAGTCATTGAGAGTTCCGGAAAAATCTGACCAGGATTTGACCGAGCCAGATCAGGCCGACTCTGACAAAGAGTACCAAAAAGATTTAAAAAACAAAAAGCAACATTTTTTGTCAGCTGACCATCTGTATAATAAAAGATTGGTAAAACAAAAAGAAAAAGAGCTTGAAGATGCACACCAGAAGAAAATAAAAAATTTGTCAAAACAGCAGATCCAAGAGCAGCAGAATCAGCATCAGTATCCTCATCCGACACAGCAGCAGCGTAATATGCAGCAAAAGCATCTAACGCTTATGTTTACGCCCGAAAACGAAGGACAAAATTTGTACACACGCTCTCTATCTTTATCAACCAATTTACAGACACCCTCTGGATACATAATTGGTTTGTACTTTTTTTTTTTTTAAATAAAAATAAAATTGTTTTCCTCAAGCCAAAAATGTGTTCAAGTAATTAGTGGATATTATTCCAAGTCTAAAAAAAACTAAACTAAAAAGTAAATAATCTGTAATCTAGAAGTAAATAATTTAAAATTTAAACCTTGTTTTGTATCGAAAACAGAAAAGTCCAAAAGGTGTTGTTGTTCTCGAATTTCTGCTTAATACTTGATCACAAAGAAGATGATCGTAAACTTTTTGAAAAAGTAATTTTGAAACAAGACCTTTTATAAGAGACTTGATTCAGATCTAAAAAAATTTAAGTGAATTACAGTGGTGATTTGATAACAGTATTTTACGAAAAATTACGTAAAATACCGTAAATTAACCAAATTTTAGCACATTTTACGTAAATTAACGTAAAATCCGAAAAGTCAAAAAGAAGTTTTTTACGAAAAATTACGTAAATTTTCAGGATTTTGAGATAATTTTGGTAAAATTTGGTAAAATTAAAAACGGCCAGTTCAAAATTCAAAATTTTTTGAAAAAATGTCTTTTTTTTTCCCTAAAATCGAAAATTTAAGACAGTTTTATTTTTTCATAAATTGGTCAAAAAAATAATTATTTTTAAATTTTTATAAAAAAAAGCTTTCTTAAATTTTCGATTTTTGGAAAAAAAAGACATTTTTTCAAAAAATTTTGAATTGGCCGTTTTTAATTTTACCAAAATTTAAATAAAATTAAAAAACAAAAAGCAACATTAAAGAAAAACACAAAATGAATGTTGTGAGAAGAAGTTAAGAATGGCAAGACAACATTATTTCTTGACAATTCTAATTGTCAATTTCTGGAATACTTAAAGATATCTAAGGCTGAGTCAGCAGGCAATTTCATAGCAAGTTTAGGCAAATGGCTTAACGAATAATGTTAAAAACAGCCAAACAATGGAATTTTAGTATTTAGTATTTAAACTTTTTAATAGAGTTTTAATATTTAAATTCTATAAAGCTATTTTGAAAATTTATTTGATGGATCGAATAAGAAGAGGTTTTGAGAAAAGATTCTAAAATTCCAAATTAATAGGATAAATGTCAAGCGTTAAAAAATGCATTCATTTTTATTAATCTATTTTGTTTAAATTATTGTTTGATAAAAAAAAAACCTCCTAAGTCAATTTAATTTTTTTTTTCATCAGAATAAAATAATCTGACTTAATTATTTCCTTGAATCTTATAGTATTATTTTTGATATGTATTATTGCTAATCAAAGCTAAGACATATTTTTTTAATCCAATCTTAATATCTGGCTTTTTTTTTAAATCATTTATTTTAAATATTTTATTTTAAATTTTAGATCCTAATGAAGAGTTCGATTTATGGGGCCGAATATTGATCATGCTGTCATATTTTTTTCTAATTGTCTCGTTTCCGTTTTCACTGTGTACCTGTCTAAAAGTAAGCTAAAAAGATCGAAATTTTTTCAGAATATTTATTAATGATTGTTTTTTTTTTCAGGTTGCTCAAGAATATGAAAGGTAGTCTGTTATTTGTAATTTTTTTGCAGTCTTTTTAAATTTGAAGTGCAAACCAGAAATTTTGATAGAGATTTTTAAAAATAAAAAAATCGATTTTTATGTAACTTTTACACTGATCAAAATGAGATTGAATTAAACGCGTACTTGAAATTTAAGAATGGCACTCATTAACAAAAATTTATTAATTACTATCTTTTTTTCTCTTTCTAGAGCTGTAATATTTCGCTTGGGTCGTATATTAAAAAGTGGCGAAAAAGGTCCTGGAATATTTTTTGTGTAATAAATTATTATTCTCAATTAAATTTAACATCTTCAAACTATTCACATTTTTGTTGATAAAACAGTTTTAATTAAATCTGAGAAGATGTTAATTTCTATAATTCTTCTTCAATATTTGCTTTTAGTTTGCCTTGCATTGACACTTATACCAAAGTAGATTTGAGAACAGGTAAACTATTTAAATTTATTTATTAAACTTTGCTGGAAATTTTTTAAAGTGACATTTGACGTACCACCACAGGAAGTAAATCAACAAGATTAAAATTAAATTAAATTGTGTAAAGTAAAATTTTAGATTTTGACAAGAGACTCAGTGACTATCTCAGTCGATGCAGTGGTTTACTTTCGGATTTTTAACGCCGTTATATCCGTCATAAATATAGAGGATGCACCCAAGTCCACAAAATTGTTGGCAGCCTCTACTCTGCGCAACACTCTCGGCACCAAGTCACTGCATGAAATTTTGTCCGATAGGGAATCAATCGCCATGTTAATTCAAGTAAAAACTCAAGCATTTAAATAACATCCTAATTTACTTTTATTTATTTCAGAGTAGCTTGGACGAAACAACTGAACCATGGTAAGCAATTTTGATTAGATTTGTATTTAGCTCAAAAAATTATAAAATTTCTTAAAGGGTAGAATTGATCTAATGAGTTAATTGTGAATTAATTTCTGAATTTCAGGGAGTAAAAGTGGAAAGAGTTGAGGTAAAAGACGTAAGGCTACCGGTGCAGTTGCAGCGGGCCATGGCTGCTGAGGCTGAGGCAGCAAGAGAAGCGCGCGCCAAAGTCATTGCCGCCGAAGGTGAACAAAAAGCATCCAAGTCTTTGAAAGAGGCAGCTGATATTATTAGTGAATCTTCATTGGCGATTCAGCTCCGCTATCTCCAGACCCTGACTCAAATAGCATCTGAAAAGAACTCGACCATAGTTTTTCCCATCCCGCTCGAAATTATTTCTTCTATAGTCACAAAATCTTTAACTCATAATAAAAGCTAGTTTCGGCAGTTGATTTTTGCTATTTTTGTTAAAAATTTTCTATCATGTCATGTATATAAAGTTTATCAAACATAAATATTTAAAGTTGTTTTTTATGAAATTTGGAATTTTTTTTTAAAAAGCACGGAATTAATTTTATCTTGATGAAGAAAATCATATCGGCCTAAATAAATAGATAAATTTCATGCCAGAGTTTCGATTCTCATGATTAATTAGAATTTGTCATTAAAGAAAATAAAAAAAAAAGACTAATAAAGCTCATACAATTAATATCCGTTAACAAAGTTATTAGTTTATAAGAAATAGCATCAAAAGACTATGGAAAAAACAAAAGTTTAATTTTTCATCGTCCTGTTTAATTTCCTCAGTCTGAGCTACCTAAATAGATATCAATTTATCTCTAAAACAAAACAGGATATCATAACTCAAACTAGCAGAAACTTATTAAAGCTATGTTTATACAACAATTTCATGGCAGCATAAAACAGTTTAGATAAGCAAAAAGTTAATTAATTTAACAAAATACAACTTTTAATTAATAAAAAAATTATTTAGCTTTTTTTATGTTTTTTAGTTTGTGTTTTAAATTACATAATTAGAAATTAATAAAACAAAATCTAAACATGAAAAATCGATTTTCACGAATTGTTTTCTAACATTTAGCTTGTAGCGCTTTCGGATTTAGATAATTGAACAAAATTGAATTTTCAGTAAAAAAAGTAAAAAAATCACGAGGTTTAATCGAAATTTTTTATTTGGTCTTTATAATGTTTTGACTAGGGGGTTAATATTTTTTGCCTCAAATAATAAAATTTAAATCAAAAATTCTCTTAATAATCAATGCCGCTCATAGTAAAGCGGTGTTAAAATATAATTGCTCCAGATTAATTTAAAAAATAATAGAATGATCAAAAATATTGTGCCCGATCCGTATGCAAAAAACAAAAGTAGAAATTTAATTATTTTAAAATTTAATTATAAACATTTTAACAAAATAAAAAAGATAAACAAGTTGGATTCAATGACGTGCCTAATACAGACGCAAAATATTCAGCTGAAGAAGGATTTGGCTTTTGTGGCCATGTCTTAATAGCTCTGTCATATTTTATGCTGTTTGTTGGTCTACCATTTACATTATGTTGCTGTATGAAAGTTGTCCAAGAGTATCAGAGAGCTGTAAGATTAATTTTAAAATTTTTTCTTCAAAAATTTTGAGAATTTTTTTAGGTTATTTTCAGGCTGGGCAGAATATTAACTGGTGGAGCCAAAGGTCCAGGATTATTTTTTATCCTGCCATGTATTTAATAAAAAATTTAAGTCACTAAAAATTTTTTAAATTAAAATTTTTCAATTAGGTATTGATAATTTAGTTACAGTTGATTTGAGGTAGTTTTTTTTTTTAAATTTTAAATAAATAAAATTTTTAAATCGACTTTGAAGAACTATTACATTCGATGTGCCGCCACAGGAAATTCTCACAAAAGATTCAGTAACAGTCACAGTAGATGCTGTTGTATACTTCAGGATTTTTGACCCTGTCGCTTCGGTAATCAATGTCGAAAACGCGCAGTATTCAACACGTTTGCTCGCGGCAACGACCCTACGCAATATTTTAGGAACTAAGACATTACAAGAAGTTTTACAAGATCGTGAATCTTTAGCCCATCATATGCAAGTAATTTTTAAATCCATCTTTAAAATTTCAAAAATTGTAAATTTTTTTTATTTTTATAAAGGAAATTCTGGATGATGCTACAGGTACATTTAACTCTTTTAATTGAAAATAATTTTTTTGATATTTTTCTAAAGATGTTTGGTGAGTATATTTAAAATTTCGAAATCTAAAATAAACTAAATGAGTTTATTACTATTTTTTTAATTAATTTAAAGGGTAAATTAAAAAATAAAGCTTACAAAAATGGAAATTAATCTAATTTTTTTAAGGGTGTTATGGTTGAAAGAGTAGAAGTGTAAATTAAATTAAAATGATAATTTTGTTTTATTCTAATTTTATTTTATTTTAGGAAAGATGTTAGACTTCCTGTCCAGTTGCAGCGTGCGATGGCAACCGAAGCTGAGGCTACCAGAGAAGCCAGAGCAAAGGTCGTGGCTGCCCAAGGAGAACAGAACGCTTCAGTTGCATTAAAAGAAGCCGCAGATACTATAAACAAATCGCCAATAGCTTTACAATTGCGTTACCTACAAACTTTAACTCACATAGCCGGCGAAAAAAATTCTACAATCGTTTTTCCTATACCGATTGAATTTTTGAAGCTCATAGGTCAACAAAAAATAGCCAAACACTCAACTCAAAGTTAATTCGAATGCCTCAATTTTTGTCAAATTATCTAAGAATGTTTAGAAAATGAGGCTTGTGTTTATACTTTTATTTTTTTACTCTAAATAAAACATATCTTGTAAAAATTTAGTTACATTTTTGTTTTATTTTTTTAATAATTTACAATCTAACCACTAGTCATGGTCATTTAATTTTAACAAATTTATTGATTTAAAATAGGGCTTGAAAAAATAGAGTGATTTGCATTAATTCTAAACAGTATGGTGATTTCACTTGAGCAATAGAAGATAGATAGATTTGATAAAATATATTTGCATCTTATTTACACATGAATTGTGTTATCTTAAAAAGCACTTTATTTCACAAAATTTAAAATTTAAATTTCATTTGATTTGATTCAATAGATTAACAAACAATATTTGTACTGTTTACGAGTGTTATCTTAAGATGGAATGATATTTTATGGATATAAAAATTTTTTTTTAAATAATAAAAAAATTAGAATTTATTCTAGATTATAATGGATTGCTTAATTTTCTTTGAGTATGTATTAATTGTAATTTCCAGTTGTTTTCCTTTTTTTTGTAAATTTATTTTGTTATTTCTTTCCGAAAATTCATGGGTTTCTCACTTTGGCGAATTGTTAATAATCTAGAATTTTGTATAAACAAAAATCGATTTGATATTAAGTAAACTCGTTCTAGCATTCTCAATTTTTCTATTGCTAATCCGCAGAAACAAATCGATTATTTAAAATGAAAATTTTCCGACTAATATTTGACAAAAAATAAACTGATTTTTCAAAAGTCATCAAGATTATATAACCAAATTTCGATAATCAAGATATTAATTGAAGAAATAGCTTTTCTAATTTTTTTTTCATTAATAAAAAATTAAAATGTTTTAATAAAATCAAAATGTTTTTATTTAGGTTTTAAGAGTTTATTTTGTTCGAGACTGCTCAGGCAGAAAAATTAAACAAAAATGGAATTTTAAGTATGTTTTGATTATTTTTTGCAAGCATATTAATCATCAAATTCTAGAAAAAAACAGTTAATTTTAAAATAATTTTTGATTCCAAAATGAAATCTCTAATGAAAAGAAATTTCATATGTCAAATTAATAATACAAAATAGATTTCGAAAATTAATTCCGAATTAGACCCGATGTAAGCATAGGTTCAATAACTCTAGTTGCGTTTGGCATAAATTAGATTTTGGTTAAGTAATCTTATTTAGATATTAATTCTTGTCATTCAGGCATATGACAATTCTTTTTTCTCGATTTGCTCTTTTCGTGTTACAAAATTATTCAATTCGACGAAAAGACTTTTCATTTAATTTTATTATTTTTTTTTTGTCTTAAATTTTTAATCAATCTAAAAATCAAGAGAATTTCAAATTTATTTTCATTAAAACTTCATCAAAAAATGAAAAGATAACTTGATTATTCTAAAATTCAGTAGGTTATGTAAACTCTCCGTCAAATGCAGTCAAGATTGGTTCGGATTTTAAAGAAAGAGGAGGACTTTTTAAAATAATTTTCGATAGATATTTCATGATTAGTTTTTAATTTTGTTCATTATTTCCGTTGATTCTGCACGATAAAAATTGTGTAAAATAGCTTATCATTTAAATTTTAAAGATTTTAAATTTTTAATACTTAATCAAATTTTTTTTGATGTCTTATCTTTCAAATTATTTCGAATTGTTGAGTCAAGTGTCAATTATTTTTTTTTCAATTTTTATGCACCTAGATTAATTAAATAACTTAGATCCAATTTTGAGTAGCCTTTAATTTTTTTCAAAATTTTCAGCAAAATTTGAAATCGTATAATTTTTTTGTTTGTTTTCAAAATTAAAGATGAATAAATCATATTAGGAACGAGTCATCTAATTTCATTTTATATGTTAAACTAAAGAAATTTTTTTACCTTTTTTTATTAAAATATTTATAAAAAAATCAATAAAAATTTATGATATTTTTATTTTACTATCTAAAAGTCTGATACAATTTTGGCGCCAATAAGCCTGACAAAGTCATATGTGTCAAAATTTAAATAGACTTTAAGTTTAATTTTTAAAATTCGGTATCTATCATAAATTATTTTTGATTAAGATTAGATAGCACATTTGGATTTCTTTAGCAAATAAAATGAGAAAAATTCACTGATCGAATTTAATCGATTTTTGCCAGAGAATAAACAATCTTTTAAGCGATAAAATATATGTTTCTTAACTCAACAAAATAGAACATATTGAATGAGAGTATAAATTTAATTAAATAGCAACATTTTAATCGCTGATTACCTAAGGTTCTTAGTGAATACACTAGATATTAGGGAAAACATAATTCATTTAGAATACCATTTTGCAATTGCAATCGAATATTTTTATTATTAAAAAGCAAATTTATATAAAAAAAACGGAACCTTAATAAAAATAGAAATAGGGTTATTGAAGCCTGGTATAATTTTTCAAAAAATTATCTTTTATTTCATCATCGTTAGTAAAAATGAAATAATTGGGAATAGTCTTGAATTGACTATAATTTTGGTTTGTTTTAATGGAATAGTTTGTGCAGCTTTTGGTATCCACAAAAACACTTTAGGTCTAGTCCAGGAAACAAAAGAGTTCTGAAAGATAAAAATATTATTCAAATTATACGGAAATTCGAACTATTATCAAGTTAAATCTCTAATGAATATCTTATTAACTCAAGTATCCTATTTTAATCACAGATAGGATTAAAAATCTTCATCTCGAGATTGAAATTGAATTAAACTTTATCAATAAACACTTAAAGATAAAGAAATTAACAAGTAATTTTTCTGAATATTGTTCTAGAAATGAATGGAAGCTTGATGAAACAAAAAAATAACTCAATTTTTATTTTTGAATTAATAGAATTTTACGCCACACTTAGTTAAGGACTACTGTTGTCCCGGAACATAACAAAAAGAGTCTGATGAAAGAATTTTAATCCAAAATAATTTAGGAAGCAATCAATAAATTTCAAAAAATTCCAAAAGACAAATCTTAAGTGCTTGGATTAATGCGGATCTATTTCAAATTCAATGCAATCAATATGAATAATTACAAACAGCTTTTTATAAAATTAGGCACAATTAACTAATTGTAAATTTTCCATTAGGTTTTTTTGGACAATGTAGAATTTAACTCTGGGATAAGTTCACTACAAAAAAAAAAAAACAAAACAAAAATGCCAACAATATTAAAAACAATAAATCAAAACTATCGATTTTAGTAAACCGATATTTAAAATATAAAATTACCCGGATATGCTTTATTTAGACCAGTTAGTCATCAGTATATTTGAATTTTTTTTTAATAAAAGACAAATCAAAGGTAATTTAAAAAGGATCTTGGTCGATTTTTTTAATTTTTTTTGGAGCAAATAACTACAAACTACAAAAAGCTTACAGCTTAATAGCTATTTTGAGACTAATTAATTAGAGTTTTGTGTGTTTGGGGCCTTTTGTTCGATTTGTAGTTTCTGAAAAATAATTGACTCTCATTAAAAGTTACTCGAATAAAACCAGTTTATTTAGACTAATTTAATATCGTGAAGAAACACCTTAGAGAAAAAAATTTGGCTAATTTAGTGAAACTTGGTTTAAAAAGAAAAAATTAAATATTAACTTTATTTTATGATTTAGAAGGAAGAAAAATAAAATCGAATAAAATTCACGTATTTAGTTAAGTTAATATAAAAAAAAAAATTATTAAAAAAAGACGAAGCATTGATTTTAATTATTCAAAGTAACAGAGCAAAAACTAAAGCAAAATTTGCTATTTGTGACAAGAATTGAAATTCTACAAAATTCCGCCATAACTTTTTAATTTCAATAAAATATCCAATATTGTATTTGTTTGATATAGTTTTCCTTTCAATTTTTAGTGATATAAAATTGTAAGGAAATAAAAAATTTTCTGAAATTAGTTATTCAATTTAATATTCTATTTCCAGAAATAAAATTTCGTTTAGAATTAGAATTTAAGATTAGACTATGAGTGATTATAACCCCGATAGAAGACGCGATCCGACAGATATCGAGGCTATTACGTCCAGTCGATTTTTGCAAACCTCGAACCAAGAAAGTGACGAAAACGAAGATGAAGAAGAAATCAGCCCGATTCCTATAAATACAACCAAAAAGACAAAGACTACATCTATTTTGAAAAATTCTTCCACTCGGCCACCAAAGCCTCGTGCAAGCTCACATGTTAGCCGCTTGCAATCATATCACAATAATGATGATTACGACCATGAAGATTTTGAAGAAGATGATGCAGATGATACTCTAGAAGACAGTCAAAATGAGATTGATGAAGAAAATGAGAAATTTTCCGTGGCTCACCACCAATCTTATAACAGAAATGGACATCAGCAAAAAACAGTGAAAATAATGACTAGATCGGAAAAAATAAGTACCGGAAATGGACAAAGAGGAGCTCATTCATCTAGCTCAGCGCCTCAACAACATCCAGCATTTAAAAACTCAAAATATTCAACTTCTGGATCTGGTTACGAAATGAGTAGATAGAATCAATAATTTTATTTAGTTTTTTATTAATTTTTTAATTTTAGATGTTAATGACAAAGTTGACATTTGGGGTCAAATATTGATTGTCCTGTCATATTTGTTTCTCATATTCACATTTCCCTTTTCCCTTTGTGCTTGTGTTAAAGTGGCTCAGGAATACGAACGTGCAGTCATTTTTCGACTGGGTCGTATATTACCTGGTGGAGCAAAAGGACCTGGAATTTTTTTTGTGTAAGTTTTTTTTTTCTTGAAGAAAATTTTTTTTAATAATTAAAAAAAAAGACTACCCTGTATTGATACCTATACTAAAGTTGATCTGCGTACAGGTAAACTAAAGTAATTTTAAATTTTGTTTTATTTGAAAAATGTATTTTCAAGTTACGTTCGATGTGCCTCCTCAAGAAGTAAGTTTTTTTCAATTTTTGTTGTTACAGAATTTCAGACTTTTCAATTAAAAATTTTGATTAAAAAAATTAAAATATTAAATTTAGATAAAAAAGAATTTAAAAAAATATGATTGAAATTTGAATTTCAACTTATGATTAATATTTGTATATTCAGCAGAATTATTTTTTATTATGTCTCTTTTATCCCATATGAAATATAATTCATTTTCAGTTCAAAAATTAGATCTAAAGAAAATCATTAATGATTTATTTATTTATTTAAAATATAGTTCGGCAAAGCCTTGGCCGGTTGGAATGGAAGCTAAGTCCTTCCTTTCAGCCACAAGAAAAACATTTTTGAAACTAAATAATTTTAACCAAAATGTCAAATTAGATTAAAGTTAAATTTTAAATTTTTCAGTGAATTTGTTAAAAAATAGAAAAACGACTTGAATAAATAAACATAAAGTTTTTGATCATTAATGATGTTTCTTTAAAAAAAAACGACCTTAAATTAAAAAATTTCTACTTTTTTAAATATAAATACCATGCAACTTTTTCTTTAATTAATCGAAAACACTTATTAGTTATTTTTTTAGCGTGTTTTAAAATTAAAACCGTTATTTGAATCAATTTTTTTTTAATCAGAAAACTCAAAAAATTATAATTTTTTTTAATCAAAATATTTATCTCAACTAATCAATTGATCAAAATTTTTATTTTCTTAAAGATTTTGACTAAAGATTCGGTAACTGTTTCAGTTGATGCTGTTGTTTATTTTCGAATTTTAAATGCAGTCATATCAGTCATAAATGTTGAAGACGCAGCTAAATCTACAAAACTTCTTGCTGCATCTACACTTAGAAACATATTGGGTACAAAATCTTTGCATGAAATTTTGTCTGATAGAGAATCAGTAGCAATTCTTATTCAAGTAATTTTTAAGCTTAATTTTAAAATTTTAAATTCATTTAGTTTTTTTGCAGAACAATTTGGATGATGCGACCGGACCTTGGGTAAACTAAATGGAAAAATGGAATTTTTTTTTCACAATTTTCATAAAGGGAGTTAAAGTGGAGAGAGTGGAAGTTAAAGATGTAAGACTTCCAGTTCAATTGCAAAGAGCCATGGCTACTGAAGCTGAAGCGGCCAGAGAAGCTCGAGCCAAAGTCATAGCTGCCGAAGGTGAACAAAAGGCTTCCAGAGCTCTAAAAGAAGCCGCTATAATCATCAGCGAGTCTCCAATAGCTATTCAACTTCGCTATCTACAAACTTTAACTCAAATTGCTTCGGAGAAAAATTCTACTATTGTTTTTCCGATACCTCTAGAAATGTTCTCGTTTCTGGCTAACAAAACCGCTTCGTTATTCAACCAGAATCAAAATAGCTAAAGGCCGTTTTTATTTTTGTTCGGCAGCGGTTAAAACATGTAAATAATCAAGCGATAAATATTTAATTTTGACTATCTGAAATAAAGTTTTATTAATTAAATTTTATTTAATTTAAAATATTAAAAAATATTTTAGCTAATTAATAGGCTAAATTTGAAAAAAAAATGTAATGATTTTTCGAATAAATTTTCATTCACATTTATTTTAAACATTATAAATCAATTTTTTTTGAAAAGTTTAACTCTTGCTAAAAGATTTTAACATCTCAATGGGAATTGGGAAAATGATTGTTGAATTCTTTTCTGCTGAAATGTTTGTCAATGTCTGCAGGTATCTGAGTTGAAGAGCAACCGGACTTTGGTGAATGATATCGGCAGCTTGTTTTAAGGCTACAGAAGCTTTCTGCTCTCCTTCAGCTGCAATTACCTTAGCTCTGGCTTCACGAGTTGACTCAGCTTCGGTTGCCATTGCACGTTGCATATTCACTGGAAGTCTTACATCTTTTCTTTAATGGAAATAAGAAAATTTGAAAAAAAATTTAATTTTTAAAAACTTACACTTCAACTCGTTCGACTTTGATTCCCCACGAATCAGTTGTGTTATCAAGTGTTTCCTACGAAAAAGTTAATTGTAAAAAATTGAATGAGCTTCTAAAAGCAATTTACCTGCATATTTTGTGCAATTATTTCTTTGTCTTGTAAAATTTCTTGCAGTGTCCTGGTTCCGAGGATATTCCTCAATGTAGTGGCTGCTAACAATCTTGTAGAAAATTGTGCATTTTCAACATTGATCACAGAGATCACTGGGTCAAAAATTTTGAAATAGCATACGGCATCGACTGTGATAGTTACAGAATCTTTTGTCAAAATTTCTTGTGGCGGAACATCAAATGTAATTGTTCTAGATATAAAAGTTAATTTTTTTTAAATGAATTGATTTTTTAAACCTCAAATCAATTGAAACAATTTGATCAATGCATGGCAAAATAAAAAAAAGACCAGGTCCTTTAGCTCCTCCCGGTAAAATCCTACCCAATCTCAAAATAACTGCTCTTTCGTATTCTTTTACAATCTTTAAAACAGGCAATTTATAAAAGTATCATTATTTATTTATTTAATTAATTACTTTAATGCAAAATAATAAGCTTAAGGGAAAAGTAAGAATAAAAATAATGTAGGAAAAGCCTATCAGAACGTAGGCGCACACTCCAAAACCTTCTTCTGGTTGATTTTTATTATCTTCGGACTGCACTAAAAATTAAAAAAAAAAATGATTTTAACAGTTTTTTTAAGAAAATTGGTTCAATTTTTTTGAAAATTGATGAATAATTTTATTTGAAATTAATTAGAATATTTACTTAGCTGAATGATGATTTCCAAGTTTGAAAATTTTCTAGTTTGAAAAAAATTTTGTTGGAGAGACTGAAATTTTTTCGGTTGTATTTAAATGCGAATTAACCGATAAATTTTAATATTGAACATATTTTAATGTTTATTTCCCCTTAAATAAAATCAGTTTGACAACAGTGTTTTTTTTATTTTTAAAAATGTTGCTTTTAATAATAATGTAATAAAGTTTTAAAAAATCGATCAGATTCTAAAATAATAAAATATCTAAGATCGATTTTTTTTCTTTTGAATAAATTTCATTACATTAGCTAATTACTAACCTGAAATAATTGAGAGATTTTGTTTTTAGTGTTAATTTTTACCGAAAATATCAGGTTTTGATTTAAATTGAAAACTAGATAGGAAAATGAAAAAATACATAATCAATGCCATGACAATCAAATTTACTCATATTTTGAAAATGAACGATTAGCGAGATATTTTTAAAGAAGTAATTTTACATCTTAAGTTAAGTTTTAGCATGGCATTACCGTCACTACGCATAACTCTAGGTGAGTTTTGCAAACTAATGCATCCGTCTTTTTAAAACAAAAATAAATAGAACTTTAATTGAAAAAAAATAATTCTTATTTGAGCATTTCATCTTTTTAAATTACATTTTAAAGAAAGTAATGACGCAAAATGAATTTAGAAAATTCAAAATTTAAAAAATAAATATTTTTGAAGATTTTCTTAATTAGTTCAAAACTTGTTCAATTCGTTATTAAACAAATTTAATAAGAATTTTGAACCAAAAATTTAATCTGAAAATTAGAATTTATTAGAAATTAAATTTTATGATTAAAATAAATCTTTCACATACCATACTAAATTTTAAATTTATCAGATAACAAATTTTAGATTGATTTTAATTTCTTTTACTTCGTTTGTTTGATAAAAATTTTTGAAGATCAAATCCTTTTATTCAATTAAAATATCATCACCAAGGAAATTTCAAATCATTATTGATCATGCTTGTTTTAAAAAAAAAATTGAAAATTTTTCTGAAGTAATGAAAAAATCATCTACCTCCAATCTTTAGGCAAAAAGAATTTAAAGATTGAATTTTTTGATTTAAATTCCATGAATTTAAAATAAATATAAAGGAAACTTAATTACTTTAGGATCGTTAAATTTGGATTACAATCGCTTTTTTTGACAAAGCTACATAATAATTCTGAAAATAGAGCGGCCAAGTCGTATTTCCAACAAATTGATTTATAAAAGATTTTCTTTAAGCCTATTACAAATATTCAAAATTTCATATAATTTTTTGGACATAGTTTATGGAAGGAAGAGATAATTTAATTCCAATAGTCTTGCGTACGGTGAAACCATTTTTTTCTAGAATTTTTAAACTATTCTTAAAAAAATAAATGAGAATTCTATTTTTCTTTAGTTTAATCATATCAATCGGAAGTTAAAAAAGTACAGAGTAGATTATAGATTGTAGATGATCTATAAGATGGACCTTTCAGAATCTATCAGTTTATGGGCATCTTGAAGTTTAGGATCAAAAAAATCAGATCAAATAGTATTTTTTTTATAACTTTTGAATGGTACTTGATTAAGTCTCTCTACAAAATGCTAAATAATGCAAAATACATGCTGAATATTGTGTGAGGCTCTGCAAAAACTCTGCATTTAAATTGCGCAGTCAAATTAAATACTTTTTAATGGCGTGCATTTTTTTGCAAAATGCAGAGTTTTTGCAGAGCTTCAAACAATACTTAGCATGTATTTTGCATTATTTAGCATTTTGTAGAGAGACTTAATCAAGTACCATTCAAAAGTTACAAACAAAATACTATTTGATCTGATTTTTTTGATCCTAAACTTTAAGATGTCCAGTTTATGTCAAATTTTTTTAAATTTGATAGTAGTTATTTTTCTTAAATATATCAGATATTAATAATGATTATTTTTTAGATCTTAAGAACTAAAAAAGCTGGTTTGTTCATAAAAATTTTTAAAGCTAATTGAATTTTATATCCTCAAATTTCATTTTTCAATTTTTCATTATTTTCAAAAAAATAATTAAAAAAATAATTCTTTGGAATTAAAGTTTTCATAATCAACTTAATAATTTTGAAATACTATATTTCAATCTTACACATCTAATGATATAAACTTTTAAAAGAAAAAAGTTTACCATAAAGGGGGTCATCTAGTTTTTCTTAAATATATCAGATATTAAGACAATATTATGAATTAAGAATTGCAAATAAAATGTAAAAGATCATTTTCGTATGCTAGTTATGCAATTTCATTTTGGTAAGATCAGGTAAAAACATAATAAATATTTGACAACCTGTAGTAGTTGGTTTAGATAATCAATTCAGTTTGTTTTTTTTTGCTGGCGGTGAAATGGAACATCATAGTTGTAAATCAATTTACAACTTAAACAATCTAAGATTTTGATGAGAGTATATTATTATTATTTATTTCAAAAAAAACACCACTTGGGTGATGAAAGTAAAAAAAAAATCAAGTTATAATGAAAAAAAAAATAAAAAAATTTGAAAAGTTAGATAGAAAAAAGTTAATTTCATTTTCTTTTTTTCTCTTTTTTTTCTTTTGTTAATTTCTGAATAAATTATATAATTTGAAAATCTTAATTTGATGATTTGTTTTTTGAGCCCTTTTTCCTACCAAGAGGCTTTCGAACACTCCCATCTTTGTTTAAAACTACAACTGGAGTAATATCAACTCTATTCAAGTTTAAACTTTGAAGAGGTCGACGCATAACTTCCTCATTCTGGTTTGAAATTATCTATGAAATATCGAATGATTTTTTAAATCTTTAAAAAAAAGCTGCATCTATAACTAGATAAGCATAAAAAAAATAATTTTTAATATTGAAAAACATTTTCATAATTTTGTTTGAATGGTCGCACTAAAAGTTGAAATATGCAAAATTATTTTTTTAATATTTCAGAAAATTTCAAATTAAAGTGTTGCCCTAAAAAAGATTTTTTGATTATTAACTCGACATTTAAACTTGGTTTTTTTATTAGTATCACACGTTAATACCCAAAGTTGCACATGTAGTGCGTCGAACCTTTAATAGTATTTTTTTAACATGGAAGGGGTTAATGTCTGTGCATGCACTTCACATATGACTTTGGGTATTAATGCACGCGTTCCCCAACACGGAATTACGGTAATCATCTTAAATTTTAATTTGAAAATTCAATTAATAACCAAAAACCAAAACTCAGGTTTTAGCCCAAGCATCACGTTACATCTCACCCATGTTAAACTTTCCCCCCTTTTGATGCGTGCATTAAAATGCAAACTTTGGTGTTTAACGCCGCGTTAATTCCTGAAAATCGAATTTAAATGCGCCATCAATAATGCATGTTAGTCATTAACTTAGATGCTGTGATATAGCGACATCCCAGATCCCTAGCTTACGCTTTATAAAAGCGGGGGAAGATGTGATATAGCGACATCTTTGTCGATATCACTGGAAAGTTAATTAACTTAACCATGAGCGTTTAAGTTAAGAAGGAGCATAAATACATGTTCCAATACGTCTAACGATGGAGATCGGATAGACGGGCCCAAGGGTACTAATGTAAACATTACAGATGCCGGGTAAAAAATTGAAAAAAAATTAATTCATAAATGACTAAAAATTATTTTTTTTTATTATAAATACATTTTAAATTTTTAAATGCGGGGCTAAAATTAAGATTTTAAGTAAAAATTTGAGGAAAAGATTGGAAAAAAATTTGAAATTAAAAATTTGGATATTAAAAAAATTAAAATGATAGAAAGCTAAAATCTTCTATTTTAAAAGTATCCAAATTAAGTTCTTCTTTTTTGATTTTTTGGCTTTTTCTTTCAAAGCTTTTGTATTTGGACTATCTGGCGGACGACCTCTTCTTTTTGGCAATTGTGGGTCTTGTCGGGTCATATTTGGAACTGATACATTAATTGGAGTTGACGTTTGCGTGGATTAAATATTTGTGTCAAAAGAATCGCCCGGTGAAGTTCTTTGTAACGTCACAGACGGTTGAAAGAGCTCACTTGAACTAAATAAATTTATTGGACGTAATAATGGGGATGGTAGCTGTGAGTGCTCTATTACTGGTGTAACTTGTAAACGACTACCTTGGTTAATGGTATCAGATGAAGATGTATGAAGATGGACATCACAAGATCAGAATTTTGATTTTTTTGTGCTATTTTTTTCTCTTAATTGCTATCTATATAAATTATTTTTTTTTTACTTTTTTGATTTTGCTTAATTGATCATGGTAATTTATTGATTGCTATTTTAAGATAGAGCCTAAAAAATTATAAGCTACTTCTCGTCTTGATGACTGAGGAATTGGTTTATTACAATAGTTAATAATTTTTCAAAAAAAATTAGATTATTTGTCATTTTATTGTTTTATTCAAAATTTTATTTAATTAACTGAAATTAGTTGAGAAATTCAATTGGAATGGGAAAAATGATGGTTGAATTATTTTCTGATGCTATTTGAGACAAAGTTTGCAAATATCTAAGCTGAATAGAGATAGGATTTTTTATGAATGAATCAGCCGCATTCTTCAACATATACGATGCTTTTTTCTCTCCAAGAGCCGTAATTACTAGAGCTCTAGCTTCGCTTGTCGCTTCAGCCTCAACTGCCATTGCTTTTTGAATTTCAACAGGAAGTTTCACATCTTTTCTATTTCAAAATTAGAAAAAAAAAAACAGAATTATTAAGAAATAAAAAACTACATTTCAACTCGTTCGACAACAGTGCCCCATTCTTTAGTGCCCACATTCAATAAACCCTTAGTTAATTTAAAAAAAAAAAAATCAATTTTTTTCAATTTTATTTATTTATTTATTTATAATTTACGTGTATATTGCGTATTAAAAATTCTTTTTCTTGGACGATTTCTTGTAAAGTCCGAGCTCCCAATATGTTTCTTAAAATAGATGCCGACAGCATCTTTGTTCCATATTGAACATTGTAAATTTTATTTAGCGCCAAATACGGATCAAAAATACGAAAAAAAACCACTGCATCCACAGTCACAGTTACTGAGTCTTTGGTCAAAATTTCTTGCGGATTTACATTAAACGCGACAGTTCGAGTGTCTACTTTTTCGTAGCTATCCAAACATGGAAGGATAAAAAATAAGCCTGGTCCTTTTACTTTTCTAAAGCATTTTCCTAGTCTAAAAATCACGGCTCGTTCATACTCTCGAATCATCTTTAGAAAAAAATTTTTTTTTAAGTTTAAAATTTCTTTGTCAAGATTAATTAATTTTTATACTTACTTTCAAACAATATAGAAGACTTAGCGGAAATAAGACCATTACTAAAAAAAAAGAAAAACAAACAAGAACATAAGTAAAAAATTTAGAGTAAAAATTCATGCTCTTCGGATAATAAATGACCGGTTTTTCGAATGTGACGTTTAGGGGAGTTGAATTTTTGATCGAGAAATAAATTTTTTAAAGAGTTTTTGAGTCCAGTCTATTTTTATTTCTAGTTAAATAAAATCAATAATAGCCACCTAATTTTAAATCTAGAATAAAATTCGCTTAAATAATAACTTATAAAGCTTTGACAATAGATCATTTTGAATTAGATTCCGTTTGCATGACTCTTTTTTCTTCCTAAACAAAAGAGTTTTTAGAAGAAACATATTGGCTTTCAAATGGACAAAACCTGATATAGTTACCCGGTATTCTGACTGAAATCGATCCTTTATTTAAATTAAATATCTAAATCAACTACAACGCTCTTATTCGAATCTTGATTCGGACACAAAATTCATAGAGAAATTGTTTAATTTAAATTTATTTTTTAAAATCATATACCGATAATTTGATAAAAATCAATATATTCAATTATTCTTAAATAGAAATAGCCTTACTTAAAAAAATTATCTTTTCAAATAAAATTTTCAACATTTTTCTTTAATTTTAAAATCATTATTTTTTTGAAAAACCTTTCATAAGCTAATGGACATGTGTTATCAAAATCAGCTTAGAAAATTTTATTATTCAAAATTTTGTTCCAAATGTGTTGAATATTTTAAAATTCACAGATGAGAAGATTTAAAAAATTTTTCAATATCAAAATGCACTTCAAAGCTAGAATTTAATCAAAAAGACTTAATAAAAAAAAAACTCTTCGATAATTTGATAAAAAGAGAACTCAAACTTAAAATTCACAATAAAAAATCTAAACCATCAGCCTTTTTTTTCTTTCTTAGTCATTTCTAATAAAGTTAAATTTGATTACTCATAGACTATTAGAGCATTACATATTAGAGTGTTAATATAATAAAACAAACAATTGAAATTTTGTGATTCAATTTTTCTTACTCGAACAATTACTCAAAAATTACTAAATTAAATACTTCCTTAATTCAAAAAATTCCTGAAAACGATCAAATTTTCTTGTGTCTAAATAAGTAAGTAGTTTTTTAATTTCATTTAATATTTTTAATTTATAATTATGGCTATTCATAAAAAGATAGCAATATATTTCCTCTAAATTTTCTGCTACAATTTATAAAATTTAGGAATATTCTAATTTTTAATTCTTAAATTTTCGATTCATTTAGCTCTTTTCAATCAATCACTCATATAAAAATAGGTTTTAAAATTTAAATTACAAATATAAGCATTGTCAAAAAGGAATTAAGAAACAACAGTTTGTTTTCAAATTATAAAATATTTTTTTGCTGAATTAGTCTCGAAACAACTTTTTAATTAAAAAAAAATTAAAAGGTGAATAATCAATAGATGGAAATTGATTGTAATAATTCTAGAATTTAATTTCCTTTTCGCTCGGTCTAAATAAATTTAACTAATCAAGATAAATCAATTTTATTGTAAAAAAAACATTTAAAAAATTGAAAAAAAAATCTAAAGCAAGCATTATTTTTTATACACGCTTAAAAGCATTTTTTTTTTCAAGAAAAGAAAACAAAAATTCATGATTAAGTTTAATTTCAATGTATTTGCTCATGATTTTAAAATTATTTAATATCAAAACAATAGAAAAAATTGTATTCAACAACCAAATATGCTCCCATAAAAAAAAAATAATTTTTTTCTTTATAATTTTCCTTCTCTACCTCCAGGAAGGCTTCTCAAAAGTTCCAAAGGAATCGGGAATACAATAGTAGAGTTCTTTTCTGCTGCAATATGAGTGAGCGTCTGTAGATATCTTAGCTGCAGGGCTATAGGACTTTGGTTTATAGTATCAGCAGCTTGTTTCAGTGAAATTGAAGCTTTCTGCTCTCCATCAGCAGCAATTACTTTAGCTCTTGCTTCTCTAGCGGCCTCGGCCTCTGTAGCCATCGCACGCTGCATTTGTACCGGCAATTTTACGTCCTTCCTATTTAAAATTGTAAGTCTTAAGAATTTTCGGACAATTAAAATCTTACACTTCTACTCTTTCTACTTTTACACCCCTTAAATTAATTCAAAGTTTTATTTTTTTTAAGAATACTTCATTTATTTACCATTCATCAGTTGCTTGGTCCAAAAATTCCTTTAAAAAATTAGAAAATGAACCTGTACCTGCATTTTAGAAATCAAAAAATAATTACTTGCATACGGTGTGAAATAGATTCTTTGTCACTAAGAATTTCATGAAGTGATTTTGTGCCAAGAATATTTCTTAAGGTTGTGGCTGCAAGTAATTGTGTAGAGTATCTGGAATTGGCGATTTTAGTCACGGATAAAATTGGGTCCGAAATTCTAAAATAAACTACTGCATCTACTGTAACTGTTACCGAGTCTTTGGTCAAAATTTCTTGTGGTGGCACATCAAAAGTGACTGATCTATTAAATTAAAAATTTTAAAGTTATAATTCCACAAAAAAGATAAAATTAAAAAATAATTATTACCTTAAATCCACGTTTACAATCGAATCAACACCTTTTTTATGACCAATTAATTCTGGATAATAAATTATTAGAAAAATAATTTACATGGAACAATGAAAAATAGGCCAGGTCCTTTAGCTCCTCCAGACAATATTCTACCAAGTCTAAAAATGACTGCTCTTTCATATTCTTTCACAATCTAGATATTTAGATGAAAAATAATCCATTTTTTTCTTCAAATAATTTTATGCTCTTTTTACTTTTATACTCATAGGTAATGAAATTGGAAATGTTAAAATAATTAGAATATAAGAAAGGAAAATTAAAATGCTTCCACAAAAATTCGAGTCATCTTCAACATTTTGTATTCCTTAAAAAAAAATTAATCGGTCAATTTGAATTTAATTAAATAAAAAAAAACCCTCTGATTTGATCATTTTGTTCAGAATTTTTCTTCTTTTTTATTTAATTTGAATCTAAAAGTAAAAATATAATTAACATTGATTTTAATTTTTATATACCAGAGCTGTTTATCATTAACGATTATCTCATATTTTTATAATTTCAAAATTTGAAAAAAATGCTAATTTTAAATGAAATGAAATTAGGTAATTAAATACGATTAAATTTTTTAGATAAAGAGCATAAAATATTTGAAAATGTTTTGTCAAAATTTAGCTCTATCTTTCCAATTCATAAAAATTATGCTCAAAACTTTTTAAATGATTTAAAAGGTTGCGGTATTTCAAACCAAAATCCTGTTCTAACTTCAATTGAGTCACAATAAAAGATTTACGAATTCAAGAATCATTGAGTCTTTGTGTATAGAATGCATAGCAAGACTTAGATCCAACAGTTAAGCATTCGATTCAATTAAATCATGACTTTATAGTTCTATTTTGGCTTTGATAAATAAATTTTGGACTTAATTTAATCATATTGTTATTGTAGGCTCTAAAAATCATCGAGTTCATTACAAAGTTTGATTACGGAGTAATACAATTAAATGCATGTGGTGATGATTTTTCTAGTATCCTCAATTCCAATTTTAAATTCTTCTTAGCTAGACAAAAATAAGTACTGATAAAAATTTATCTTAAACAGTTAAAACCAAAATAACAAAGCTTAAATATGACCAGTTATCATCTAAAAACTTGTTTGAAAAGCTAAATTAAATGCATGCAAAAATTAACTACTACGTAGTTTGAAAAATTTTATTTTTATCAAAGATAATTAGAAACAAAATTTAAATTTAAACACTCTTCAAAAAAAAAATGAAAAATTATTTATAATCATATGATTTAACATTTCAAAAATAATTAAACACATCGAGAGACCAAAAATTAGTCATAATTATCCAGTGGTAGATTTGCATAGTCACCAAGCTATTTTAAATAGGCTTTGGATTCGCAGCGCCTGGCAATGATCGCAAAAGCTCGATTGGTATTGGAAAAACAATTGTTGAGTTTTTTTCAGCGGCAATGTCACTCAAAGTCTGCAGATATCTAAGTTGAAGCGCTATTGGATTTTGATTTATAATATCTGCAGCTTCCTTAAGCGCTACCGAAGCGTTTTGCTCCCCCTGAGCCGCCACTAACTTTGCCCTTGCATCTCTAGTAGCTTCAGCTTCAGTTGCCATGGCTCTCTGCATTTCAACAGGAAGACGAACATCTTTTCTAAATTGAAAATTTACTCTCTTCTTTATTCTAAATTAAAAAAATATTACAATTCAATTCTTTCTATTTTAACACCCCAATCATCGGTGGCCAAGTCAAGGGTACTCTGCAAAATAAATTGTTAAAACTAAAAAAAAAACTTGGTATTGCACACTTTACTTGCATATGTTGAGTTATTGATTCTTTGTCTACCAAGATTTCTTGTAAAGTCTTGGTACCAAGAATATTTCTGAGAGATGTGGCAGCTAAAAGCCGAGTGGAATACTGAGCATTTGCCACTTTATTTACCGACCTTACCGGATCAAATATTCGGTAATAGACCACAGCATCGACAGTAATTGTGACCGAATCTTTGGTTAGAATTTCTTGTGGTGGAACGTCAAAAGTAATTGTTCTCAAATCAATGGTAGTTATTTCATCAACACATGGAAGAATAAAAAATAAGCCGGGTCCTTTGGCCCCACCATTCAAATTACGGCCCAAACGAAATATTACCTTTAAAAAATGTTATCTTTGTAATTAATCAACTTAAGGTACAATTGGCTCAGTCTTTCATTGGGGGGTAAAAATATTCATTTGTTGTTTACTGTGCTGGTTTTAAAAATTTCCAAACTCTCCTTGGTAAACTTGGTGGCACTTTAATTTCAGATCAAAAAAATCAGATCAAATAGTATTTTGTTTATAACTTTTGAATGGTACTTGATTAAGTCTCTCTGCAAAATGCTAAATAATACAAAATACATGCTGAATATTGTGTGAGGCTCTGCAAAAACTCTGCATTTTGCAGCAAAATGCACGCCATTAAAAAGTATTTAATTTGACTGCGCATTTTAAATGCAGAGTTTTTGCAGAGCCTCATTCAATATTCAGCATGTATTTTGCATTATTCAGCATTTTGCAGAGAGACTTAATCAATTACCATTCAAAAGTTATAAACAAAATACTATTTGATCTGATTTTTTTGATCCTAAACTTCAAGATGCCCAATATTTCGAAAAAAATGTTTGAGTTCTATTTTTGTTGATTCTAGAGTTGTTTATAAGCCTCAATTCTTAATTCAAGTTCACACTTGGACTTGAATTTTAATAACTTTGACTTAAATTTGGGACTTTTAAACAACTCTGGTTTTTTCATTGAAAAATATTATAATTTTTGACCAAATTTTTATGCTTTAAGGAAGGGAGAAAATATATAAAATGTGAATCTAAACATTAGCTTAAATGTTGAATTTTGTATCTTTAAAAAATTGAACTAAAGCATAAAGTTAAATTCAAAAAAGAAAAAAAACTTAAAAAACAAAAAAGAGTCATAAATTGAGTTCATTTGACTAAACGCTTTAAATCAAAAATTCAAGAAAATCAGGTCTATGGTATGAACGAAATTGATTTTTATTATTAGTATATTTTTTAAAATCAAAATCACATTTTTTTCTGTTTCAATTTTATTTTTTTTCTTACTTGCCTTGATTTTTATTTTCAAATTTGTATAAAAAAAGTCTATTTATTTATTTGAATAAAGTATAAAAAAAGATTTTTTAACATTTATGAAAAAAAATTATGTGTTTGTTAATAATTTAAAAATATTAAGTTATGTCTATGGTTGATTCACTTTTTACATGTTTCTTAAATCCTTGCCTTTTTAAGGAGCCAAAGTTAATGAAAGTAAATGCCTGCAAACTTAATTTTGAATTTAAAAAATGTTATGAACAACAATTAAACAAAAAATTAAAAAATTTTCAGACTGTTTGACTAATATCGAAGAGAGCTCTTATTTATTCTCTTATACTTATTAAAACAAATATTAATAAAAGTGTGTTTTTTAAAAATCCCATAATAAAATAACCACTCCAATTTTTTTTCTTATATTTATTTTTATATTTAAATTGTGATCTTGTAGAATTTAAAATTTTTACGTAAAATCGGGAGCACTAGATTTTTTTATGTCATTTCTAGCTTCAGACTATATTTAAAAAAAAAATTGAATATTTTGTACCTCAGAGAAAGCCGACATCAATTGCACCTTAATTTAGACAATATTTTACTGCTCTCTCATATTCCTGAACCACTTTTAGACAAAAAAAAAACGACACTGGAAAACTAATAAATGCCAAAAAGTAAGATAAAACAACCAGAAAAGATGAGCAAATATCATTTTGGTGTTCTTCCAAATCTGTTCGATTATCAATCAAACCTTGATTGAAATTTTAGAATTTTTCAAATAAGAATCAAAAATGTACTTGTTCTTTGTTTGGTTATTTCATCGGCCATGATAAATTTTGAACGAATTCGAGATTTTTTCTATATGAACTTAAAATAAATGCTGAGTTATTGAGAATATATTGGATTTATTTTTTAGAAGGCTAAGCAAATGCCTGATTGATTTCTGATTTTTCATATCAAATTATTTACTTCTTTCATTAAACATTTTTATGCTAGAAATTATGAAGTGCTACATTTAGTGGCACAGTTTCAGAATCCTCCAGTGATATCTTTTATTTTGCAAATCAATGCATCAATCGTTGATTGGGAATAATTTATTGATTTATCATGCTGAATAAAATTTAAATCAATATAATACAATTTGCAGTTAAAAGTACTAGCTGTTTTCTGTCGGAGACTGTCAGAAATGCAGGCGAAAATGATGATGGAGAAGTAATTAAATTTGAGGTACCTTCAAGGCTAATTTAATTAATAAAAAACATGAAATCTTTACACTAATTAAATCCTGTAGATCATTTGAGATTTTTTAAAAGAGCTAATTGAACTTACTGAAATTTAAAAAATGCCAAATAAATATAAACTTTGATTGTGTTTTTTTATTTTATTATTGTGTGTTTTGTTTTAACAAGCTCATCAAAATTCTAATAAATCCTCACATAGTTGTGATTCTCAGGTTACTAATAAAAGCTGATTTAGTTCAAATTTTATTAAAAGTTATTTTAATCGAATTAAATTATTAATTAGCCAGTAACTAAATAAAATTCCACTAAAAAATAATATTGACTATGTAAACCTGTTTTGTTTTACCTAATGCAAACTTTAATAATTTGCCATCTTTGGTTATCTTAGAGGCTTTATTTCCCAGTTTTGAATTATTAATTTTAACGAATGATAATTTGTGTCTCGAGAGCTATTCTTTCTTAAGTTTGATCCTTAGACATAGAAAATTCAATACTCAAAAGACTAATTTATTCAAAACTTGATGCTGCTGTAATTAATTTTTTTCAGTTATTTGACAGCCAAGTAAATCATTCTTTGAGGAATTTTTTTTACACATGACTCAAAAGATTATATATTTGGATCTATATGAAATTAGATTTTCCTAAATCAAAAAGTCTCAAATTTTGATTTAGCTATATATAAAATTTGATTTGTATCCAATTTTCTATATTTTTATTTTTATGATAAGATGATAATTTATAATAATGATAGATGGATTTTAGATTTTAATTAAATGTCTTTAAAAATTTTTTATTGTAAAAAAATAAAAAAGCTTTCATTTTTTAAATATTTCTAAATTTGCAATTCGAACATTTTTTTTATTTCTTTTATATTTGACATAAAAAATTAAAAATAAATTTCGGATATAGGTGTTTTGTTTAATTAGGTTTAATTCTTAGAATAAAATTTTTAATGTTGTTTTAACCAAAAAATTTAAAAATTGATTTTTAGAATTTCTGCGTGTCTTACCAGATTAATTGAGTGTTATGACAACATATGAAGCCCAAAAAGTATTTACGGAGGTTGATCTGAAAGAAAGTGAATTTATAACAAAATAAAAACTGCAGAAAAGAAAATTAAGGAAAAGACCAAAGAAAACAAAAATTAAAAATTTTTTCATTCTAGACATTTTCAAAAAAAATATTTTTGAAAAATCAAATTTAAAAAATAAAAATTGTTCTCAATTCAAAAAAATTCAATGCGTATAATCTATCAAAAGTTAGGTCATGAATTTTCCAAAAACAGTTCAATAAATTGATTTTTTTAAGTGTTCGTATCTGTTTACTAGAAAGACATGCAATCACTCGTTCCTCTCAACAATAAATTTTCATTTTCAATTACCAATTTATTTACTACACAATTTACTACAAATTTCATTTAGTGTCAAAAATATCTTTTTGGTACCTGTTTTATGAAAATAGATAAAAAGTACCTAAAAAAGAGAATAAATAAGCAAATAATATAAAATTAATTTTTTATTAAAACATTCTAGATAGAAAAGGAAAATTTTTAATCAAATTTCAAATATGCTCAAAATATTTTAATTTAATCATTTGCAAAATTACATGCGGTTGTCCTTTTTTTCAGATATTAAAATTATGGTTTTTGAAGCTTAAAAACTTTTAAACTGGTGCAATAAATTACGCAATAAAAAAAATTCAATTTTAATTGAACATAAATTTTACATTGCTTTATTTTACAGCTCCTTTTAATTTTTAAACTATCCAAATTTTAAAATCAAAAAACAAATTCGAATGAAATAATTAAAATATGCTAAACTTTATTAAAAATTCAAGAAAATCTGCTCGATAATTCTCTTTAAATTTGTTGACGAAATTTCGATCAAATATTATAAAAGTACATTTAAGATATTTCAATTTTTACAGAAAATAACTGGAAGAGCTATTAAATTATTTAATTTGATTAATAGAGAGATTTTGAATTTATCCTGTTGTTTTTTCTAATAATAAAATCAGTTCTTTTTATGACTTTTTTTACTTAATGCTTTATTGATAAATGGCTAAAAGTCTAAAAAAATCTTGCCATATTTGTTAAATTAAGCATCTATACAGTCAACTCACTTTAAATCGAAACTCTTTTATCCAGATAACGGATGTACGGATTTCAAAAAAATGTAATTAAGTGTTTTTATAATGAATTTAAATCTCGCATTCCATCATCTACAATGAGTGATATAATCAAAAAATGTAACAAGTAAATCAAAAATAAGATAAATCAAACAAGTTTAGTAAAGTTTATTAAATTAGTTTATTGAATTAGTTTCTTTATTTTTAAGTTCAAACAGTATATGTCAGTAAAATTAATATTTTAATCTTATTTTATTTTATAAATATTAGAATTAAATTAAATTATTTTTTAAATAAAATTCTTTTATTTGAAAATTTAAACTTCTTTTTCTATAACGACTTAATGCTAATCCACCAAATTTTTTTTATTTGCATGAAAAAATTTTTAGAGATAATTAATTAGTAAATTAGTCATAATTCGGAAATCAATTACATATTAAAATAGAATAAATTAAAAGGTTTTATTTCCTCGAAAATTTAATCTAATTTTTTAAAAGATATATTATGTGTGGTATTTGTATTATTAAGCATGGCGCCTAAGTTAATATTTTCGGGTTCAGAATTATTCATATTTATTTATTTAATTGTTTTACCCTCCTATAATTTAAATAAGTGTAAGTTAAAAAGTAATTTAAAGATAATAAATTAGATTTAAAACGAATTTAAAAAGTAAAATAAAAAAGATGCTTAATTATTCAAGTTGCTAATGAAAAAAAGAGACAATGAAATTTAACATTGACTCCAAAATTAATAAAAAAAGTGTTAAGAAAAAGCAAAAAGAAGGTAATTTATTCAAATTTTTTAATAAAAATGCAATCTTTATGAAGAAATAAAAAGTAATAAGAACAAAATTGAGCAAAAAAAATTCAGTATTTTAAGCAGTTTTTTTGGTTTCCTGTCTCTATTATTTGGTTGTGAAGCAGAAAAAGTTTCGTTTTGTTAAGAACGGTGCATTCGATGATGTGCTTACTCATTTTCTCACCAAGTGCGAACACCTTTAAACCAATTTTTGTCATTTAAGGCAATGGTAGGGCTGTTTTAATATCCAATATGTCACTTTTCGCAAAATTAAAACCAGACTAATTAAATTATTGGTGTCAAAATAATAATTGAAATAATTAATTCAATTTTAATTTTTTAAATATTAAATTATTAAAGGTAAAAATTTCAAAAGTGAATTTTTCAAACGAGGAAAAACTTCAAAGAAGAAAAAGAAAATGGGAGGATTCGATTTGGGAAAAACGAATAAATCCTTTTATATTCATGACTAATTTGGATTTTTTATAATCAAGATTGATAAAAAGTTTTATGATCAAGAGATCGATGTTGTAATATACAGCATTCAAGCTTTCAATTTTAATAATATAAATATATTAAAATTGACTTAGTAAACAATTTTAAAAATTTTACTCTAACTTATCAATTTTTTTTTTTTCAAATAACCTAATTGCTAATCATTTTTATAAAAATTCATAATTTCAATTATTAAAAATTTAATTTTTATCTTAACTTTTTTTTAATAAAAAAAATTAAATCCAAATTCATAGAGTAATTTTATTAACTATTGTTACTTATAAATTAGGCTTCAATAAATCTACTAGGCTTTTAGTGTTAATATAAAATTTGTTTTTGATTTTTGGTTTCATTTTTATGCTGTATAAATTAATTAAAAATTTCTGTAAATTTCAATTTATTTGTTTTCATTGTTTTTTCCTTTTAAATAAACTAAATCTATGTATTTTTTTTTAAATTTTGGTCTAAAATTTCTCATTAGTTTACTTAATTTTCTAAACTAAACTTTCTAGGTTCTTAAAGTTCAATCAAAAAACTTTCATTTAATTCAAAAAAATATTTAAAATTATTACTGTGATTAAACTGAATATAAATGCTGCATTCTCTTAATGACAAAATTAAGATCTAGTCCTTTATAAATAACTTTTTTCTTTTTATTATTTAAAATCATTTTATTTTATAAATTTCAAAAATCTCTATTATCAAAATATAGTTTCATTAAAGTTATGATTAGAAAAAATTAAATTCATTTTTTGATAAAACTTTGCATCATTTCGATTGGAATTGGGAAAATGATTGTTGAATTCTTTTCTGCTGAAATGTTTGTCAAAGTCTGCAAGTATCTGAGCTGAAGGGCAATTGGACTTTGATTTATGGTATCAGCAGCTAGTTTTAAGGCTACAGAAGCTTTCTGCTCTCCTTCAGCTGCAATTACCTTAGCTCTGGCTTCACGAGTTGACTCGGCTTCAGTTGCCATAGCACGTTGCATTTGCACTGGAAGTCTTACATCTTTCCTGAATAAAAAAAAATAGAAACTTATATTTAATATTAAATTCAAAAAATTACACTTCAACTCGTTCTACTTTTACTCCCCTTTTTAAATATTAATTGATATATTTTATAAAAAATGAAATGAATTTAACAAAATATACCAAATATCTGTCGCAGCATCTAAATATTCCTTTAGAAAAATATTAAAAAAATTATCTAAACAAATTTCTTTGCAATTACTTGTATTAAATTCGAAATATTTTCTTTATCTTGTAATATTTCTTGAAGTGTTTTAGTGCCTAGAACATTTCTCAAGGTAGTGGCAGCCAAGAGTCTGGTTGAATACTGAGCATTTTCAATTTTAGTTACGGACAAAGTTGGACTGAAAATTCTGAAATAAACAACAGCATCGACTGTTGTTGTCACCGAATCCTTGGTCAAAACTTCTTGCGGTGGTACATCAAAGGTAACAGTTCTAGATATAAAATTAAAATGATTTAAAAGCGACAATTTCGAAAGTTTACAAACCTTAGATCAATTGTAGTAATTGTATCTATACATGGTAGAATAAAAAATAGGCCAGGACCTTTTGCACCTCCCAAACTTCTTCCTAATCTAAAAATAACAGCTCTTTCGTATTCTTTTACTATCTATTAATTTAAATAATTTAAGCTTTTGACTTAAATAATTTATCTTTATTTTTTACTTTAATACAGCAGCACAAACTAATTGGAAATGTTAAAACAACCAAAACATATGAAAAGCCAATTAGTAGATATCCACAAATACCAAATCCTTCCGAGGGTTCGTCTGATTCTTAATTTTATTAATTTTGAATTAGATTTTTTAAAATATTTATTAATCAAAAATACCCTCATTGAATTTCGAAGAATTTTTATTTGTCATTTCCAAATCAACGGTTCCTGGTTCATAGACTTGATTCTGCATTAGGTTTGAATTTTCTACCTTATTATTTCTCTTTAAGTAAAAATTATTAAACTTTTAGAAATAAAATAAATTTAGCTCTGCTAAAAAAATTCTCTGAATTTTTATAGTAAAATATTTTTTGAGCTATATATTTTAATTTCGTAAAACGCTTTGTTTGAATCATTATAAGAGTATACCACTATACCTTTACAGTTTTAAAATTTATGCCAATTTAAAATTGTCAATTAAAGAAAAATAAAAATATTTTTTTAACCATACCATTAGAAATGTGGCTCAATGTTTCTTTTGAATCAAAATTTCAATTATTAAATCTTAATTTGCAAGGCCCTTTTTAAATATTTAAATTCAAATCGTTACTTGACTACAACAAAATTAATTAACATTTGAATGATGTAAATAATGAATTGGTAGAAATAACCGTCAAACATTCACTCAAATTTGAGTGCACCTAATAATGTTAAAATATTAAAAATTACGTCAATTTTTAAAAATCTTAACTAAAAAATTTGATAAAATGCACATTAATTTTAAATTTTTTTATTTACGCAATAAAAATGCATCATAAAGCCTTAAAGTTCACATAGATTTTTTTTCTAAATTAACAGTTTTTTATCCAAACAAATTTTTTAATTTAAAAACATTATTTATATCAGAATAAAAACTGATAATATTTCAGTTAAATGTTGATTTTAATATTCATTATATAAACAAAAACAACCGTTATTTTTGACAGGAAAATTTTTTATTTTTAAAAAGGAAAATTTACATTTCTTCTAACTTGAATTTCGGAAATCGATAAATTTTTAAGCGACCTTATTAAATATTTTTAGATTAAATAATTCAACATTTTCATATTGTTTTTGAAATTTGATTTTTTTTAAAATTAATTCTCATACTCATACTACAGGCTATAAGGAAAAATTACTTTTTTAAAAGTATAAAAACATTTTAAAAAAACTTAATTAATCTTTTTCCAAACAAAATTGACCCAAGTATTTTCAATTAGATATTCGCTTAGCTACAGTCAGGTTTTAACTAGGTTAATAATTCATTGTTATAAAATTAAAAATTTTGCTTAACCGAAAAATAAGAATACCTGAAAAATTTAAAAAATATAAAAATATTTTTGTTCAAACTAAAAAATTAAATTTTAGTTTAAACAAACCTCATAATATTTATTTACAAAAACCGTAAAAAAAATAAATTTCTAAACAAAATTTCTTGTTATTCTTATTTTTTAATACTATAAAATTTTGTCTCTATTCTAGAGGTTTTTAAATATTCCATGTTAATGCATGATTCTTGTATATAAATTCATTAATAATTTCTATTATGAAATTAACTAGATGATTTCAATCACTTACGAAATTTTTAAAATCAGTGTTGTTTAGTTCTCTAAGCGAAGCATCGCGAAAAGATTTCGATCTTTCACTAATCGATGGGGTAAACGGCTAAATTAAAAAAATTAAAGAAAAATAAGTGAGCTTAGAAGTTAATTACCAACAAAGATGGGTTGGAATAATACATAGGTTGATTTTTTTTTTTTCAAATTTTAATTTTTAAGAACGTTTTTAAGAAAAAAGTCCAATTTTTAAAGAAATTTGTCATGGATCAATTATTATTTTAAATTTAGGGTAATCCTGTTTAGTTTTTGACTTTTGAATTATGCAAACATTTGCATTATTATCTCAAAATCACATATTTTGTATACTTCTTAACTTTAAAGAACCGAAAACAAAATTCAAGTATCAGATGGAATTTTGATCTTTATTTTTAAATTTAAAAATAATGGTCAATCACGTTGTTTTTAGTAATATTTGAAGTTTTTAAAAATTGAAACTAAAAAAAATATTTTGTTTTGATGAACATTAAAATAAGCAAAGTATTTAAAAAAAATTAAAATTACACTAAAAACTTGCTATTTCTGATTTGATTCAACTCCAACTTAGGGACTTAAGATTTCTTAAGATCTCTGGTATGATAATCGAAATTTATCATTCAATATTTTAATCAAAAATGTTGTTTGATTTGTCCTGTTTGAGGGTTGATTTCTGAAGCTTGTAAAAATTATAATTTAAAGTTTACACTAATTCCAAACAATAATCTAAATACTTCTTCCCGAGAAAAAAAAATTTTCCGAATTATTATTCCTCTTATTTTTTCCTATTTTGAAAAACAAAATTTTTAAAATATGGTAAACCCTCTCTAAAATTTTATGAGTCTAATTTCTATTAATAAATGTTTACAAAATTTCGGCTAAATAGCTATTACGGAAATATTTTCTAGTGTCTAAATAATCTAATTAAAAAGGTTTTTTTTAATTTTTTAAATATTTACTTAGGAAATGTTTGACTTTTATAATTTTTTGATTAGAGATTGAATAAAATCCATGAATCACAGATAATATAAAAAAAATGGTTAATGTTTTTTTTTTATTTTGCAACATTTCTATTAAGGCAATTTTAAAACCTAAAGTTTATTCTTATTTGACAAAAGAAATAATCATTTAAACGCTGAAATTAATTTTGAGCTTAATTCTTTAAAAAAATAGCAAGCAAAATAATATTTAAAAAACTTTGATCTTTTTGGTTTCGAAATCTAATACTTAATGCTTAAAATGAAAGCTAATCAGAGCAAAATAAACTACAAAACAATTTTTAATAGATAAAAATTGATTTATTAATTTAGTGAATGTGTAAGAAGAAAATATTTGAAAATTTATTTTAACAAATGTTGACCTTCTTTTAATTTTAGAAAAACTTTTTTGAACTCTAGCCTTACTAAATGAAAATAACTAATTAAAATATGTAAATTACAATATCCAAATTAACAAAAAATTTTCTCTTAAAAAGCGCTTTAAATTTGAACAAAAAAGTAAAATAAAATTTATGATTTTTAGAAATTTAAAAGGGAAAACAATTAAATTTTTTTAAATTATTTATTAGTTTTTTTTTTCACTAATGAGTTATATATATATATATATGAAAATTTATTCTGGTATTAGTTTATAATAAATTTTTTATCACACTCAAATAAATATTCACAAAAGAATAAATTTCCAGGTCAATTTAAGCAAAATTAAAAAAAATAAAATTTTTAAAGTTTTGACGCAATTCCAAATAATTAAAAAAAAATAAAAACAATTAAGACTATTTGAAATTTAAATTAAAAATTTTAATTTATTTTCAAATTTCTTTATTTTCTTAAGATAACTGGGAAATCTGTAATCTAAATAACAATTACTAGATAAAAATTAAAGTTTTGTTTTTAATTTGAGTGATTAATATTAAATAAAATTCTAAAATTCTTTTTATATATTACTAATTTTAAAAATAGAAAGCTTCAAAGACAAATTGTTTGTACATGCTCCTAATAATAATAAAATGAGAAAACGTCATAAAATTTTATTAAAATCATATTCATTATTTTTCGAAAAATTGCTGTAATGATCATATAAAATTAGCAGACAAATGAGTAAATTCCGCAGTAAAATATGGGACCCTTGGTTAATTACCTCTCAAATTATTTCAATGCAGTTTCAATTTTATTCAACTCTTCTTTTTATGAATTTCATGAATGCCCGCTTTTTGAACATTTTTAAAGCGAATCCGACCAATTTTTACTCACTAGAGAATATATTCGATTATCGTTTAGTAAATTTTAAGAATTCAAATAACACTTTTTTATGCTTGAATTTTATAGCTTCATCATTAATAAGGTAATTTAATTTTTTATTTTCTAAAAATAATGTCTAATTTTTTGAAGCGCACTTTTTCTTTGGAAATTGGTAAATAGGTCTAAGCAATGTCTAGATTTTACTGTCACCATATTTTCGTATCATATTATCAGTAGTTGGATTTATGTGGGCTCGTTTCCATCAACATTCGTATTTTGGTTTATAATTGTTATAAGTGCCACAGCAATGACTCTATTGAGTGAATATCTTTGTATGCAATCAGCACTTAAAGATATACCCTTGTCTTTGGTTCCAAGAGCAAATCTTTGAATGCAAAAGAATTATTAATTAATCATTACAATAATTTTGTTTGAATTTTTGTATTTTTGCTTTTTAAAATTTCTCATTGAAAATAAAAAATTTAAATATTATTTTATTAATTATCAGATGATTGATATGATTAAATTTTAGATTGAAGATTTTGGATTGGCAATTAAATTAAGTCTTGAATTTTTTTTATTATCTCAATATCTTAATTAGCTTATTACAAAATATTGTATCTTTCTAGATAAGTATTTATAAAAAGAAGTATAAATATTTAAGGAATGTGCTTTTGATTTTTAAAAAACCTATTTGACTGAGAATTTTTTTTCCGAAGAAGAGTAAATAATCAAACTATTTGCAATGAATAAATTGGGTATTTTTTTCCAGACGAATTTTGTTATTTGTGATTATCCGATTTGAATCTAGAAAAGAATTTGATTTATTATTTTAATAAAAATTTTTATATAATTATTTTATATTTTTTTGTCAAATTAAGATAAAGTCTATCTCATTTTATTGCACAAAATTTCCTTAAAAAATACCGAATAAAGAAAAATAATGAGATAAATCTTTTCAATTTAATTAGAGATAAATTTTGACTCGTTTTATTACTATTGATTGGCAATTTGGCATTTAAGTCTACCATGTACTGAAAAAATTCCCCGAAATTTTATGTTTAGATTACTGCGATGGATAAAGCAAAAAAGAATTAAATTATTTTTTATCTGATAATTAGATATAAACTTTGATTTGAAATTTAATCTTTATTGAATTGTTTTATATTCGTTATTTTCCTTATTGTAAGCAATTAAACAAACTTATTAAAAAAAATTCAAATAAAAGATCCTGCGTATTTGAACCTCAGCGAACATAATAATCTGATAATGATTATTAAATATTTGTTTTTATTGTACATCTTAAATTGTAGTTAAATCTTTACTTCAATTAACCACCGAACGGTACGGAATAAAAAACAATTTGTTAAAGGCTTGAATTTTAAGTTTTCATAGTATTTTTGGATTTATATTAAAATTTATTGCTACTGCAGATCGAAAAATTAAACTGAAGAAAACTAAAAGATGGATAATCAAAGCGGTAATTAAAATTTAAAATTTTGACTCTTAAAATTAATATTTTTTTTATTTTTTCAAGCAAAAGAAGGCTTCAACTTTTGTACTGGCTTGCTAATTGGATTTTCTTTTCTGTTATTTATTTTAACATTTCCTATCAGTCTAATATTTTGCATTAAAGTAAAAAAAAATTTTTTTTTAAAATTTATTTAATTTTTTTTGTATTATTTAGATAACGCGAGAATATGAAAGAGCCGTAGTTTTGAGACTAGGCCGTCTATTGTTTGAAGGATCCAAAGGTCCGGGCCTATTTTTTGTTCTTCCATGTGTAGACAAGATTATTAAATGCGATTTAAGGTGATTAAATTAAATTTTAATTTAAAATAAATTTTATTTTGCTCAGGACGATTACATTTGACGTACCACCGCAAGAAATTTTGACCAAAGATTCAGTAACCATTAATGTAGATGCAGTATGTTACTATCAGATAAAAGATCCGGTAACTGCTGTCGTAAATGTAGAGAATGCACAGTATTCTACTCGACTTTTGGCAGCAACATGTCTCAGAAATATTCTAGGTACCAAAACATTGCAGGAAATTTTACAGGATAGAGAATCGATTGCCAGCCACATGCAAGTAGAATCAGACAATTATAATTTTTCTAAAACTTTTTTAGATTCTATTAGATGAAGCGACTAAGAACTGGGGCATTTTGGTAGAACGAATTGAAATGTAATTTTTCTTAAAATATTTTATTTTTTTATTATTTTTTCGCTAAAGAAAAGATGTAAGACTGCCAGAGCAAATGCAAAGAGCTATGGCTGCTGAAGCTGAAGCTACTAGAGAAGCTAGAGCCAAATTAATAGCAGCCGAAGGCGAATACAGAGCATCAACAGCCCTTAAAGCTGCCGCTGACGTAATTGACCAAAATCCCATAGCTTTACAACTCAGATATTTGCAGACTCTAACTCACATTGCAGCTGAAAAAAATTCAACTATAATTTTTCCGATTCCCATCGAAATGATGACAATTAATAAAAAAAAATAAAATTTTTTTAAAATTTATTTAAAATCCTCAAATGCTTAAATAAATTTCTATCTGATAATCACGGATTTTATGGTAATTTTTTTCAACAAGAATTCGTTCAGCTTCAATCCGATTATACAAAGAAATTAGAATATCGGATGAATTTGTCTCACTATTATTTAATATTTGAATTGAATCGGACATTATCTAAACAAATTATTAGGATTTAACTTCAATTTATTTTTTATTTAAAATTTATAAACCTACATCATATCCATTTAAAAACTCATATATTTCGTTTGATGAAATATCAAAAGGTGCATTTTTTAAAATTAACACTACTGGAGTACTAAATGATTGCATCATTTGAGAATGCAAAAGATATGATGAAGGAGAGATAGGTGGAGTCGGATAGTACCACATTAAAGGAGAATATGCACCACCTTGACTTAAATACTGATTTGGAATAATTGGAATTTGAGCTGTAGGTGAATTTACTGTAGAATTGTAATTCGAATAGATATAACTTGGAATTTGGTTGACTGCAGAATAAATATTAGATGATTGATTTGTTAAATTAGATGACAAAAGACCCATTAAAACTAAATTCATTTCTTCGCCTGAACACTGAGTTACTTCGATTACAAATTTTTGTCCCATGAAAAACATGACTTTACCATTTTTGTGTAAAACAGCATTCTGAGATGATTGTTCTCCATCAAGTTGAATAAAAACTTCGCCGGAAGGCTGTCCCTTTTTTATTAAAAAAATTATTTTTAACTAAATTTAAATAATTATTTCTACCATTGAATTTAAAATTAAATGAACGCCTTGTTGAACAATGTGCTGAGAATGAATTCCTAAGAATTCCAAAATGTTGTCGATTCCACACTCTAGAGGAAAATTTTTTAAATGAATGCAATCTTTTTTGTTGTTTCCGGCAAGCAGCTCAGGTGAGAGTATGGACATGGGTGGCTGTTGAACATCTTTGGAGTTGGGATGAAAATTTTTCGGGTCTTGACTTCTTTTAAAAACTTGTTGGACTTCCGCGACTGTGCTACGAAAAAGCTCTATGTATCTTGCACCCATTGTTTCTTTGTGTTTTAAGAGGGCTTGGTTGGCTTCTTCTTCTGAACTGAACATTACAAAAGCATCACCAGTTGCACGGCCGTCTGGGTAGTGAACAAATAAAACACCGTTCTCATTGTCAACTATTTCACATGAGTTTTCGCCTCTCCGAAAAAAATCAACCTTTTATTTAAACTATTAATTTCCAGTTTTGGAAAAATCTTTTCACCGATTTTTTATTACAGAGCATTTTAAGAAAAAGCAAAATTCAAAAATTAATTCCCGATTTTAACTAAAAAGGCTGAATATTTTGTTGCCATTAAATGGGAGATTAAGTTAAATACTTCTAAATCAGCATCAATCACTTTTTGAAAAATAAATATTTAAACCAAAATTTATTTATTTATTTATTATTAAATAGTTCGAGGATAACCTCCGGCAGCTTAGAATGGATCAGAGTCCTTCTTTTTGTCAATCGATTGTTATAAAAATAAAAAATAAAATAGTTACATTTAGATACAATTAATAAAAAAAGCCGATTAAAAAGATAAAAATTGAGAAATTTGCTGAATTTTTTTTTTTTTTTTTTTTAAACCAAAATTTGAATTGAATGTTTTTACGAATTGACAAGAGTATAGCTTACCTGAGATTACTTAATGAATTTGAAAAATAGATATCAATAGAAAGCAAAACAAAAAAAAGAAAAATTTTATCCATTAAAAATATAAAAGTAAATTCATCATAAAAAATATTACTGTCCATAGCACTTTGCACAATCTTAGCTAGATAATTTTTTGTTGCCTAATAAATAATCTTGAACCTATGATAAGCTTGAACTTGAATTTAAATCCAAAAATGAATGTTTGATTCTTGTTTTCTTTTTTTTTAATTTAAGAGTTCGTTGTATTTTTATGTAAGACAACTAAATGTTTTTATTAATTTTCTTTTTTTTTTTTTAAAGACAATCAATAATAAAAAAAGAGACATTATGTGAGGTTTTAAAATACACCAAAATCAAAATAGAAAAAGAAACTGAAAAATGGAATTTAAATGCATTATTTTTATTCCAAAAAAAATAAAAATTTTAAATTCGCAATTTTATTTGCAATTAAAACATACTTTTAGCTTTTAAAATTTTAATTTAAAAAAAAATGTAAATTTTCATTGAAATTATATTGGCAACTTGAAGTTTATGATCATGATCTAATGATCAAAACCTAATTGATTAAGATCTTAGTAAAAATGATGAAATTAGCTATTTTTAATTTTTTTAAATTAAATAAAAGATGTTTATGTTTTTTAATAAAAAAAAATTTTATTTTTATAATTGATCTTTAATTGATTCTTCTAAAATCTTTATTTGAAAACATTAAAGGCAGATAAAAAATTCATATAATTTTCTATCTAATTAAAGATTAAAAAAATTATATTTAATAAAGTTTATTATTAATTTATTATTGAATAAAAAATACCTTTTTATTTAAATCAAATACTAAAAATTTTGATTTGAAATTTACATTTGATTATAAACTTCAATTTACCATTAAATTATACATTTAAAATTTTTGAGCAAGAAGAACAAATTTACAATTGATTAAGAATTTAACTTTGCCTTTAAATGAATATTTACTGAAAAAAGTCTTTATCTCATTACTTTTGTCATTATTATAATTTAATTCTATTGAAAAAAAAATCGAAGCTTGATTTAATCTATGACTTCATTTTGAGTCATTAGCATTGATCAGTTTTTTGGGCAAAATAAATAAAAAATGAAAAATATTTAAAAAAAATGATATTTAGAAATTTGAGTGAATAATGTGTAGAACCTGATATTTTCATTTTTATAACATTTACAGTTCAAATTTTTTTATCGAATTTTCGAATAATCATTTTGAGTCACCTGTTACAGTTAAATATTTATTAAAAAATTCAAATATTTAATTTAATTTTTGTCAGAACGATTTATTACTTAAATGAAGAAATGCATTTTGACTACTTATATATCTGTCAAATGAGAAATAAGTACATTCACCTTATAAATAAAAAATATTATTAAAGCCGATATATTTTAAAAATTAACTTTCATTCCTAAAATGTATTAAAAAAATCATTCTTAGAGTGTAAAATTTGCTTTTTAAATTTGGCTGTAGATTTATAAAAAATTTTGTCAGATTTATTAATTTATTTAAATTTAAAATATTCTATTTTTAATAAATAATTTTCTTCCATTAAAAAAACACGATCTTTAAAATTAAAAATTAAATTCTATAATTTTTTAAAATACTTGTAAAATTAACTTTCATTCTAACTTTTATTAAACTCAAAATTTTCTCGACGAATTTTTTGTTTGAATGAAATAACTATATTAAATAGATAAAAAAAATTTAATCATTTTTATATAGGTCTTTTGAAATTCACAATAAGCGCCTTATTTGTAATTAGTTACAATAATTGATAAACAAAACTTAAGCATTTACCCAACTAAAAAAATCCAAACTTTATATCTTACTGTATCAAAATAGCATAATTTTTTAAGTCTTCATAATTTTTATCAATTAGAATTTATTCTACTTTTAAAAAAATAATTACCACATTTTTAGAATCTGAATCAAATGGTAGACCGCGCATTCGTATAATTATTTTACCATTTCTCGACAAAAACTCTTTAGCTTCATTGTTTGATCCTTTAAATAAAATGTAAAAAATTATAATAATTGATTTTTAAGGCAACAGACTTTTTAAATAATTCAAAAAATATGAACAGAAATTGGAAATATTTGGAGGATTGAAATTTCTGCGAGAATATCTGTTCCTAATACAGTTAGCCATTACCAGCATAAGAAAGTAACTTTATTTTTTTTCTTATTTTAGGACATAAAAATGAAAATTTATATAATTAGTCGAATAATTCAAATTTGAAATAATAAAAAAAATATTTAAATCCCATATTTGCTTAACCTGTATCAATTTTTTTTTCTTTTTTCGATCACCTATGGAAAATATTTGATCACTTGAAAATATGAAATTTAGTTAGGTTTAGAATAGGCTCAAATTCATGTAATTGAATTCGAAACAATTTTATATCATTTAACAATCAAAAAAGAAATATTGAAATTAGACAAGATTTTTTGTAAGCTTCGCTTCTTAAATTTCAAATGATGCCTTATTTATTTTTCAGCCTACAAAACTTATAGAAAACTCATTATTTCTTTGATATAAAATTTCAATATTTGATTTTCAAAATTATTTGTTTACCTCCAGCCACGTTCAAAAAGTCAATTCCAGTCGCTTTGTAGACTTCAATGTACCGATTTCCAATGTGATGTTTATGTCTTTTCAGGGCTAAATCACGTAGTTGTTCACTCTCAAATCTAACGAAGGCTTCGCCATTTCGTCTTCCTTGGAAACTAAGACACAACGCCACACCACCTCTAAATAAAAAAATGAAAAAATATTTGTTTTGTACAATTTCATTAATACTTGGTAATATTTAATCCTATGAAAAATTTTCCCAGATCATAATCTGTACACTGCCAAGGAAGACCTCTCACTCGGACAATAGTGTTTTCTTCAATTTTGTCATTGATTGAACTTCAAAAATTAAGTTATTTGAAGTTATTTTTATCTTTTTTTAAATTACAAAAGCCCTTTTTCCAATTCTCTTGAAATTATTTCCAGGTTCTGAAAAGTGTATCCTTGTAGAATTCTGAAATATTTTTACAAATTTAAAAAATTAAAATAAAAACCACTATCAAGCATCTTCAGCACAATGCTTTTCATTAATTTGCATTGACCCATTGACATGGTAGACTCATTTTCTTCATCAATTGATAGATCTTTAGATAGCAAAAAATGTTTTAACCATTAGTAAAAAAAGTAAAAGAATTTATTACATTTTTTAATTTCATTTAAATCTTTAATGATGGCGCAATTGAAAAAAGATCTGAATTCTTTCAATAAATCGATGTATTTAAAGTAATAAATTGGAATTTCTATTAATTTTTTCGAACATTCGGGAATAAGTGCTTGTCGAAGTAATAGGCCATTGTTAGTCACAAAAATTAGTTCATTATCTTTTTGGTCAATTTTCAAATTTAACAATTTTTGGTCAAACTTGTTAAAAATTTTTAAATTAAATTTCGAAATCTCGAATTGTTTCAATCGATAAAATTTTTGATATCAAAAAGTTAGATGAAGTAGTAAATTAAATTTAAAATGATAAAGATATAAAGAAATAGTCAACAAGTTTTAAACTTAATCACACTGTCTATTAATATGAATCTATTTATGGAATTTGTTTTTTCTGTTGATTGATTTTGTCAACCAAAAAAGTTGATGTCGAAATTTGTTTTTTTTAGTATCTTGAAATATAAACCTAGTGAATATTTTATAAGAATAATATTCTATCACATTAAATGATAATAATGAGAATTGTAAAAAAAATGTTTAAATTCTAACTTTTTTTGTATAAGATTGCTACCTCATGAAATAGAGAAATACAATTTTTTAATGTTTTATGATTCTTTTGTAAAATCAAAAAATCCTATCTTTAATTTATTGAGGGTACAATGTTCGATCCAAATTAGCTTTTTCCTAAAAATGTTTTTTTAAATTATCCTTCTTGTTAATTTTTCTGTTCAAAATGTAAGATGAATTGAAACGCACATCACTTCTCCTGATTTATTGAACTTTTTTAAAAAATAATATATTTTCATTTGTGTTCATACTTAATAAATTAATTGATACATCTTTAGTTTTAAAGCAGGTTTCAAATGCTGATCAAAAAAATTGCTAATAATTATTTTAGAGAGCACAATTTTTATTTGGAGCTATCTTTTATCGAGAAATCCAAAATATTTTGAAAAATAACTTTGCTTAAAAAATTGCTACCATCTTTAGATTGAAATAAAATAGAAACAATTTTTAATTTGCTCAAAATTTAAAAGTCATATAAAAAATTAAATTGTATAACTGATTTGAAAAATTCTTAAAATCCCTATAGCTTTAATTTTATTTAAAAAAATGAAGATACCCATCTGTAATTTATCTAGTTAATTTAAAGTTTGATTGATTTTATTTTGCCTCAAAAAATTATCATTTTGATAGTAAATAATGAAAAAGAAGTTTTAAATTTTAATCTATTTTTTAAACGAAAGTTATCGTTATTAAAATAAAGTCAATTTAATTTAAGGCTTTTTAAAAAAAGAATTTATTTAAAGTTAGAATTTAAAATGTTAATTTTAATGGAATAGATTATCTTAATTAAATTTTTATGTTGCTAATCGACTTTATCAGCTGTTTATATGAAAATCATTAAATTCAATTGAGTTTTTAATTGAAATTAGTTTTTCTCACTAATCAAGTCTAAACCTAAATCATCAATTTGAACTATTAATTCTAGATTTGAATTTAATTTACATTATAATATTATTAACTTTTATCCAGTATTAATTTGGTCATGGTTAGTGAGGATCTTGGGGAGAAAATTCTGGATTATGATTTAGATTAGATAGAATTTAAATCTTATTCAGGTCTTAATTTTTTTTCCAAGGTTTTAGATGCTATAAATACCAATTGGTTTGTGTTTTAGTCATTCTAGTAGTGGTTCAAAGGTTCGAACTCCACTGAGGTAGAAAAAAAATCTTTAAAATATCTTTGCAGTAAGGGAAGAAAATTAAAACCCTATTTTAAAAGGAAATTAGCTTCTTAACTTTTATCCTTTTAGATATTTTTTAGGTAGGGTATGAGACTAAGAAACAAATAGATATAATAAAAAAATATTGAAGAAAAAAAAAAGCTTTTGGTTGACTAAAGTAGAGTATTTTTGTTGATATAACTATATGTTCTAATTGTTCACAATAGAATAACAAAAACAAGCTTTAAGGTTATTACTCTTTAAAAACTCCACCAAACGCAAAAAATTACCTTTACTCATGTTTAACTCATTTCTAATCACAAGTACTACTAGACATATTTATTTGTATGAAAGCCGTCAACGAGGAATAACTCGTTGACGACTTTTTTGTCAATGCTAACCTAACAGCATAAAAATTTTAAATTTTTATTCAAAACTTTAAAAAAAAATTAGCTTAAATAGCTTTAAAAAATTGTTCCAAATATCATTTTTAAAAGCATTAAATTTTTATCTAGATGACTTCATTCTATGATTTGCCAAAAAAGCTTTAATCATCAAAAAATAACCATTTAAAAAAAACGCGAAATTTTTTGGTTCATATTAAAATTTTAAAAAATTTACCTCTTTCTGATCTTAGCATTTTTACTTTCTGTTTTAAACAATTTTTTAATCTATTTTTTTAAGTATGTTATTCAAAAATCTTAAAAAAATTTGCTCTTTTTTATTCAATAAAAAAAATTTTTTTAAATGTGAATTGATTTTTTTAGAATTAATAGATCTTGTTCATATGTAGAAGCTATGATAAAATATTTTTTAAGAAATTGAATTGAAATGGAAATCAATGAAATACTTTCAAATGAAATCTATCTCGATGACTCATTATAAATAAAGTTTTTTTTTTTTATAAACTAGAAAATAAAATTTACCTCTTGTACAAAATTTTGTAAAAAAAAATCTTGACTTGATCGATTAAGTTTGATGTGCTCAGAGCAATCTATAATCTTAAATATTATGAGTTTAGAAACTTAGAAAAAAAGATTTCGTACTTACTTTTCTTTGTTCCAAATTAAGAATAATTGTTGAAATGTTAATTAGCTCTGCTTGGTCTGATCCCAAGTCTTCATCATTTAGACCCGAAGTTAAGCCATCAAGTAAACAAAAATACTTAAACTGAATCATTGGCGTTTAGGAGCAATTTTGGACTAAATTCATTAAAATAAAAAATGCCTATCTTAATAAAATTAATTTCAAAGAGTGAGTTTTCGATTTTTGTCGAACATATGCAAAAGTTACCATTTATTCTTTGTCAATATATTTTATCATTCAAGATGAATTTTTGGGCATCAGATTTAAGCATCGATAAAATGTTTGACAAAAAATTTAGTCACTAAAAATGATACAATATGTTACCTAGTTAACCTTTTTTTTGTGTGACACGCTTGAGCTCTTTCAGTTATTAAAAGACATATGGAATTTAAAACAAGCATTAATATATTTAAAAAAATTTATTCAAAAAAAAATATTAGTTTTATTAAAGTTTTTTATAATCCTCGTCTTGGATCATATACAAGTTTTTCCAATGCAACAAATGGCCATTCGAAAATAAGAGTGAAAAAATAAGCCACAAATATTGAGACAATTATATGTGATATGGCAATATAGACCTATAAAAGAAAAACAAAAATTTTAATATAAAATTTACATTAAAATCTACCAAAGTCAAATTAGTTGCGTGAAACAATGACTCTTGCAAAAAGTTGTACGATACCATGATGACTGGATGAATCAAATAGGCACAATAGCTGAGTCGAATCAAAGGGACAAAAGCTTTTGCAGACAAAAATTTGTTAATTATTCCTTTGAAAAAATATAAAAGATCATTTCTAACATTTCTAAATTTTTTTTACCTCCGTAGCCATAATGACAAGTGAAAATAACCCAACTTACAGCTAGTGGCCATGTAAACCGAGTTAATGAAAAGTAAAGTGCATATTCAAATGTATACATTCTTCTGGCATCTGATAAAAATAAGATAGAGATACTCAAACTTAGAAAATAGCTTGTCACCTTTGGCGTGATTTGTATAGCCACCGAAAATAGCAGTGCCCATTAAGATAAAGCACAATATCCAGCCCAGAGCCACCCAATACTAAATTAAAAATTTTGTAAAAATATGATATTTTATAAAGTAACATTTTACATAATTAATTTTCACTCTGATTTTTGATTTTTGTAATTTGAAAAATATGTATCCTAAGCAAAGTCCTACAATCCACGGAGAAGCTCTGCAGTATGGTTTTATGTACACATCTTCCCACATATCAACTAAAACTCTTTGTTTGCAAAATTGATAAATTTTTTCAGAATTTTATATTTTAAAAATGTTATGTTACAGAGCAATATCTTTTCTTCTAGAAACATATACATTTGCAGTCAAAAATGCCAGAATAGATAAACTAGCCACCAAACAACCTGCAAGCAATGTTTTGCCAGCTTTAGGAAATCTTGGTTGGACACAAAATAAATAAAATTTAAACATAAAAATCAAATTTACTTGAGCAAAAGAATCAAAAATAGGGGACTAATTGCATAAAACTGGTAGTCATTTGGAATGTACCACAAATATCCCATACACTTAAGAAATAGGTTAAAATCAAATAATAAATAAAATTTATTTTACAGTTGTTCCTTTTCCATTGGGTACAAAGTTGTTTATAAACAAAACATAAGCCCACCAATAATTCATACAATCATCGTTATTTCTTGGAAATTTCTTTAAAAAATAAAAATCAAATATTTTCAAATTTTTATTTTTTAAAAAGTTTACTGCTTGATTCCACAAAGGACCGTAACCAACATAAGGCATTATCCATATGTAAATAACAATGGTGATCAAAAATGGAGGAGCTAATCGCCAATATCTGCTGATATAATAATAGGCCCATGCAAATGGTTTGAATCCATTCGAAGCTTCGTATTTAGGCAGAAAAGTTTTAGCAAGCAAAAATGCACTTAAATAAAAATAATAAAATTTTTTAATTCATTTAAAAAAAAATAAAGTTTACCTCATTAGAAAAAATGTGTCTACGCCAAACATACCGTTAATTATCAATTGAGCTTCTATGTTTTCATTGAGCTCTTGCATTGTTCTAATGTTATCTGATACAAAAAAAATAAGTAAATTTTTAATTGTGGCAAAAATGGTCAACTTACCAACGACAAAAAATTTAGTTCGTTCGATTATGTAGTTGTATGTATGTCCCCATATGATCCAAACCATGCTAAAAAACCTAATTCCATTCAGACATGTTATTGAGCCACCATTATCAGTCCTGAAAAATTTTTCCGTATTGGTATAAAATGAGCATTCTGTTACAAAAGTCATAAGTCTTGAGTTTTTATTTATTTTGGCTTGTGAATGATTAGCATCATTATCAGTTTTTTTTAAATTCGAATCTGTCTCAATTTGGGTTACTTGATTTATCTCAATTTTGGTTACGAAACTTAAAATTCTCTGGGTGACATCAACTACGGTTGCGATAAATACCCACAAAACCAAAATAGAAAGTAAAGCTCTATTAAAAAATCGATTAATTACATTAATTTAATTGAAGAAAAATTAAATTATTTGTTACATAAAAATAATTGTTGCTGATGAGAGTTCTTCTTTTTCCACACATTCTACATCTTTTACCCAAGCATATTTAAAAACACTCATTAGTTTTAAGGCTAAAATTTAATTTTAGAAATTCAATTTTATTTTTTAAGTCAAAATTGAGTTGACCGTCAGATGAGAATAAAAAAACACATAAAAAGCTTATCAAAAATATAAAATTTTTAAAAAAATTTAAATTCTTTAATTGTGAATTAAACATATGTAATACAATTAGATCAAATCTCTTGTACAGCATTTAGATTAAATTTTCATAAGAAGTTAACTTACAAAATTCCAAAAAGGAATTTATATTTTTTCAAAAGCGTTAATTTTTTTTTAATACAGTACTTCACATCAAAAATAACAATTCTTTTGAATTTTATTTTAGCTACAAAAAGATTCTTAATAATAAATTTTTAAGTTGACTTTTTATATATTCTTTTTAACCTCAAACTTTATTATCAATTTATTTTCTTTATTTTTAAATTTTAATGCTAAATTAATAATGTTTTTTTACTGCATGACTCTGTATATTTAATTTAATTCTAAAAGTAATAAATAAATGCGTAATGAATTTTCGATCATTATTTGCAGACACTCATATGTACTACAAGTTTAATAATTTTAGAATTAGAACTTAAAACTTAAGAAAATAATGATAATTAACTCAAATTTGCATTTGATTTTTTTACAATTGGACACAATCAGTTTAATTTGTTCAGTGTCACATTGATCGGATATACACATGCCATAAGTTAGACCAATGCTATCGTCGATTGGTAGGTCACCCTTTTGGATTTATTTTTTTAGTTTTAAAAATAAATAAATTTGATAATTTACAGCTAATTGCTCCACAGGAAATCCGATTGATGCCCTGCAATACTTTCCTCTCAAAGGTGGATTTAATGTTCCATTATAAACTTCAGTACACAGTTTAAAACTTCCAACCCAGTTAATGTTAGCTTCAAGAACACCCGGTGGCAATTTTGCCATTGAATCAAACACTTTTGATTCCAAATTAAATAAATTAATTTTTTATTTAATTTTTTACTTTGTAAAGCCCACAATCTTCCATTTACAATTTCATCAAACCACAGTTTAGTGTAATTTTTACAATATCCAGTCAACCCACCAAGAAATTCATCTTCTAAGTACGTTTGGTAATTATTGTAAAATTTCTCCTTATTTGAATACAAATAAAACAAAACTGCTGCTCTTATATTTGAATTTGCTAAAAATTAATTTTAGATTTGCTAAATATTTTAATTTTTATTTATTATCTTTACTTATATATTTACGAATTTCACCGAATTTGACTGCAGTTGTGCCGTTTACCTTCAATCTTGTAATAATGCTGTTTAAATCATTGTAAATTTCTATAAAAAAATTTAAGTTATTTTTTTTTTTAAATAAGAAAGATAATTATGATACCATTAATGTTATCAGGTGGGTTATTTTCTAATGCACCTAAGAGCAACAAAAGGCCTCCATCAAGCATTGCATCAAGATCATTTTCATCCAAATCGCTAGTCAATCCGCCCTCTCCAGAACAATTTCCAGTTAATACAGTGTTAAGAAATTGTCCTATATAAGTGGCACTGCTAATATTCTGTAGTTCTAATTGAGATAGTGGTTCATTTACACTAAGACACTCGTTGCAATACGAAATTCCAGTCTCACTAAAAAATACTGTTACAAGTAGCAAAAAACTAAAAATTCTATTTTTCATCTCTATTGAAATCAAAAAAATTAATGATTCTATAAATGATAGTTTATCGAATTTTATTAGTTAAGCCGGCATTATGTGGCCATTACTGGAAAAACTATAACCTTTGTTTAAGTAATTTATTTGTTTGAGCATTAAATCACTAAACACTGTCAATGTATTTAATTTAATAAAAATTTTGGAAAATTATCTTATTATTTTTTGCCAGTCATGTTATTTTTGATCTTACGATTTTTTTTGTTTTAAATTAGCAAAATTAAATAAGATAGCAAAATGATTTCATAATTTTTATCTACCACCACGGATGGTACAAGCAACGATAAACAAAAAAGCCCGATTTCTTTGAAGACTAAACTATTGTTATCTCATTAAGAGCCAAGATTGATTACCATGGCAACTTCTATGCTAATCATTAAGCTTTATTCTAAAATTTTGCTTACGTTTGACAAAAATCCTTAATATTTTCGTCTTAATATTCGATAAGTATCGAAAATGGGCTTACTCGATAAGTTGGAGAGTTTTTTAGGCGGAAAGAAAAAAGATTTTAATATTCTGGTCATTGGTCTGGACAATAGTGGCAAATCAACTGTAGTAAACAATTTAAAACCAAATGATGACAGAGCAATAAACATTAATCCCACAGTCGGATTTAATTCAGAAAAGGTTAATTTTAGAAATTTGAATTTAAGTTTGTTTGACATGTCAGGCCAAAGCCGCTACAGAAACCTTTGGGAGCACTATTACCGCGAAGCGGATGCAATTGTGTTTGTTATAGATAGTTCGGACCGAATGAGATTTGTGGTCTCCAATGAAGAACTTAACGATGTTTTGAATCATCGCGAGATTAAAGACAAAAAGATTCCTCTTTTGATTTTGGCAAATAAAAAAGATGCCAAAGGAGCTTTGAATGAGAGTGGTTTGAGAAATGAGCTTGAGATTAACGGAATTAGAGGAAAACAGTATGAAATTTTTGCCACTGATGGACTTTCTGGACAAGGTGTAAATGATGCGTTTGAGTGGCTTGCAAACGAATTGAAAAAAGAATAGTTATTTATTTATTTTTTGATTTTGAAAAAATTTTAAAGTAAATTGTTGAACAGTTTGTAATAAAATAATTCTATCAATGCTCTATATTTATTTAATAAGAGTTTAAACTAACAAGAATACATAAAGTTAAAAAATAGTGAGCAAAATTCCAATAAATTAAAATTTTTATCTCGAAAGTGACAAAGATAGATTTTTTTTCTAACTGATAAGCTTTTTCATCATTTTCAAGTCAAGAGTTTAGATTGGAACTGATTTTTAGAATTCATAATTTTTCCTTTTGATAAAAAAAATTTGAATAGTTCGGATATATTTTTACTCAAAAGGCATGAGAAAATAAAAAAAAGACTTGATTTAAATTTAAAACATACAAATAAGCCAAAATTACATAACCTTAACTTAAAAATATTATCTACTTCTTAATTTAGAAAGTGGTAGAAAACTGTCAAAATCAAAATCAAATTTTAAAGATAATTTTAAAAAATAAAAAACTTTCATAAAATTTTAATTTAAAAATGAATACTTAAATTGAAAAAATTTCATTTTATTTAAATTTACTAGACTAAACTTGGTCAATAAAAAATTTAAAAAGCTTTGTTATCTTGATTTATTAAAGAAGATAATAGAGAAGTGGGTTTAATTTTTAAATTATGATGCTTACCAGAATAAAAATTTAAATTTAGAAACTGATGATGTGTAATGTGTAAAATCGAATTTAGATAATAAGAAAATTTTGGATAAAAAAAAGTGCTAATTTAAATATAATCCATTTCGAATTTTTTATTTTTTTGTAATCTAAAACCATTGTAGGATACAGGGAAAATTAGACAACAAGAATCAATGAAATTTTATGCACTTAAACTATCTTTAAAAAAATTAAATTTTACTTTTAATAAATAAAAAAACCAACTAATTTCAATTTAAAAAGTAAGCAAAATTAAGCCAAATTTAGTATTGTGAAGCTCTTTAATTCAAATTCAAAAAAGTAAACGATGAAGTATCTAATCGTATGTTTGCTTTGAAGAATTAAATAACTAGATAAATGCCTTTAAATATATCTTTAAGTTTTTAAATAGAATAGAGCTTACGTAAAAACGAACGACTTAAGAGTGTCGAAAATTAAAATAAAATAGATTAGAAATATTGAATAAATAATAAGAAAACAAAAAGTCAACAAACAAAGTTATATAAAATCATAAATTTAAAGAACGACGAGAAATTATCTTGTAAAATTTTCCATATGCTATTTCTTTTAGTCAGTCGATACCATTAAATCTATTATTTAAAAGCCTTCTTGGTTGCTCAAAAATTTCAACTATCAAATTTAGCAAAAAAAAGTAAAATAAAATACATTGCTATTAATTTGGAAACAATTAAAATTAATAACTAAAAGATATAAATTATTAAAAATTTCTTTTTGTTTATAAAAAATTTTGTTTAAAACCGCAAATTTTTGCATATAAAAATGATGGGTATTTAAAACTTGGATGATCTATAATTTTCTAAAAAACATAATAACAAAAAAATAAAAACTTTTGATGATAAATATATACAAATGATGCTTATTTCAGTAAAAATTTAATTTCACTTGAAATTTTATCAAAAAGTGTTTTTAAAATTGCTTTAAATTATTATCAATAAAAAACTTATTTAACAAAATTTTCCCACTTAAACACTCAAACAAACTTTTTCTATTTTAAATTAATCATTCAAAGTAAACCTTTCGGAGTCAATCTGAAAATGAAAATTAAAAAAAATATATCGATTTGGTGAAGCATTTTTAAAATTAAAAACTGAATATTATTTAACTTCAATTTGCAATTTTTAATTTTGCAAGCATTTGGCCTTATATTAGTATAATTGAATAAAATTAAAAAAACGAAAATAAAACAAATGATTGCAAGCATAAGAGTAAAGATAATTTTTAACAAAATATTGCAACATAAATTCTGATCATCTCCTATCAGAATGTGACAATTTGCGCCGATGTATCGCTTGTAAAAAACCTCAAAAAAAAAAAAAAAATTGTTTTTGCATGGAGTTTGTACTAGAAATTTAAATTCTATTTTAATACTTAATTTGCCGTTCAAAGTCTTGGCACAACGAAACACTTGAAATTTGCTTTTTTTTTTTTTTTATTATTTTTTATTTTGAATAAAAAAGATTAGATAGATAAAATTTCCCAAGTCAGCTGATTTGATGAATGATTAACTTTTTTGCTAACCAAAATTAGTTCTAGCCAACTAATTCAGACTGGAATCGCAGTCCCCTTATTTGTCTACCAACAATAATCTTTTTCCTTTAGACTCAGTAGATTCAGAAGCGACAACAAAAAACCTAAGATGCACATTTTGTCCCAATCAACCAAAGTAAATAGACTAGGATATTTTCTGAGCGCACTTAACACCAACCAGAAGGTAAGTTGACTGCATTTTTTTGTGTGTGAGAATAGAGCAAATTTTTTTGCCGGGTACCATCTTTGCCAAAGTTATCGTGATAAAATCAGCTCACTGGCGGAAAAGCTAATCTAATCAGGAGTCTATTTAAATACTTAAATAAAGCATGAATCTAGAAGCATTTAAGTGTGTTCATATTTTTTAGATAATTAAATTTAAAAATTGATAAGATATCCCACTCTTGAACTCAACTCATCACACTGTCTCACTTTTTCCACTTTCTTTTACATTTGCTACCGAAATGGGCAACCAAATTGTAAGACCATCTGACATCCAGTCCGTGGACAACTATTACAGTGACTTGAAAAGCTACATGCAGTTTAAGTCGAGTCTGGGCAGTACTACTTTTGTGAAGACGGCCAAAGTTGTCTTGATCGACTCGACCATGGACAAAAATTACTCAGAAGCTCGCAGCCAGCAACAAGACTATCTAAAGCAGCAGTACCAGCAGCTGAGAGAACTGCAGCAGCTGGTGGTGGTCAAAATTTTTCCCAAGTACGACCTGAGTGTCAAGCTGGACTGCTATTCGAGCCGTGTCAGACAAATTCAAAGCATCATCAACACCCGCTACAAAAACACCACAAATTGCTTTCCATTTTTCGAAGTGCTCATCACAGACCAGGCGGCCTATCTGTTCCGCCAGTACATAAAATACAACCTTTACGACCGGCTCAGCACCAGACCTTTTTTGACCAACATTGAAAAAAAATGGATCGCCTTTCAACTGCTGTGCGCAGTCAACGATATCCACTCACTGCAAATTGTGCATGGCGACATAAAAATCGAGAATGTAATGATCAACTCTTTTTTGTGGACAAGTCTGACCGATTTTGGCTCCTACAAGCCGGTCTACTTGTCCAAAAATCATCCCACAGCCGATTTCAACTACTTTTTTGACATCAGTCGAAGAAGAACTTGTTACCTGGCGCCAGAAAGGCTGGACCAGCCCAAGGACTGCAAGCCGCGAATCAACACCGATCTGGACACGGGCCTCACCGAAATCGCTCCGCCAGATCCCAGCGATTTCAAGCCCGAAATGGACATTTTCAGTCTTGGCTGTGTGATTGCCGAACTCTTTACGGAAAGACCGTTGTTCAGCTTCGCCCAATTGCTGGCCTACAAAGACAACAAGAACGATCCCCGGCCCGAACTCGAGTCGGAGATCAGCGACAGAAATGTGCTCGAAATGATCTGCAGCATGATTAGTCTGAAAGCGGAAGAGCGCAAAACTGCCAGTCAATATCTTCAGGAACAAAATGACAAGTCGTTTCCGAGCTACTTTGTTTTTCTTAGAAACTGCATCAGCTATTTCATCGATGTGCGGCTAACTGGCGACGACTTTGTCATCAAGCTCAAGAATGATCTTCCTCTCTTGCTCAAAAATTTCAAGCTCAATCTAAACGAGTCGGACAGAGCCGAGAGTGTGGTGGACGAGTCGCCGAACAGCTGCCAAGAGAGCACCAACGATGCTTTTCTAATTCTTCTGTCGGTTCTTTTGTCCTCCATTCGAAAAATAAAATTTGCCGAAAACAAGCTCATAGCTGTGGAGCTGATGCAGACGTTTGGCAATTTTTTGCAGGACTCCATCAAACTGGAACGCATAATACCGTACTATTTGCACTTGCTGAGCGACGTGTCGCCAATAGTCAAGTTTCATGTCACATTTGCGCTCAACGATTGTCTCAGCTCGATAAACAAGCTGGACGTGAGAAACTTCAACATTTTCGCCGTGCTCATATTCGACCATTTGGAAAAGTTGAGCAAAGACGAGTCGTTTTTGGTGCGGTGCGCCGTCGCCAAAACAATATCCAGCTTTGCCTTGACATCCGTCCGCTACTTGGACCTTTCGTTCATAGCGCGCAACTCTTTTTTCAACTCCAATCTAAACCAGGACCAGCAAAAGTCCGAAGAAAACAAGACCTACGACAAAGAGTACGAAAAGTGTCAGAGCAGAGTGAAGGACATCGTGCTGGCGCTGTTGACAGACAACGGCCAAAACAGCCAAGTGAGCAATGCGGTCAGAGAAATTCTGATCAGCTCGAACATAACCAAGCTGTGCTTGTTCTTTCAGCGCCAAAAGACCTCGGACGTGCTGCTGGCCCACATGATCACAGTGCTGAACGAAAAGACCGACTGGTCAGTGCGCGCCGCCTTTTTCGACGCGCTCTGTCCAGTCCTCAGCAACCTCGGATGGGAGTCCATAGACATTTTCAAGTCGCTGATAGAGCAAGGCTTGCGCGACTCCGAAGAGTTCGTCATCTACCGCACTTTGCTAAGCTTGTCCAAAATGGCCGAGATCGGCCTGCTGGACAAGCAGCAAATCTACTACTTTTTGAAAAATCACGTGGCGCCTCTTCTCTGCCACCCGTCCCTTTGGATCAGACACGGCTGTGTCAACTTCATAACCACTGTTTGCCGCAATGCCAAAAACTGCACATTGAACACTGCCGACATACTCGGCTCGGTGGCCGCCATCCTGGCCAAGTTCTTGCTGCGCACCGACCTGATCGCGTTCGACCGGGCCGACGTCTTGTTCGAATCGCTGAAGCCCTGCGTCAAACGAGAAATACTGCTCTGCATAAGCCAGAGCGGAAACGCTGACACCTTGTTCCACTATTTTTACCAGAGACGCGATGCCCGAAACTATTTGCCGCGCTACTTCGAGCCCGACTGCCAAAATGCCAAAGACTTGTTTGCCAAATTGTGCAAGCTCGGCTTTTTGGAAGAGGACGACGAGAAAATACTCGAGCTAAAAGATTTTATTGAGAAGACAAAACGGTCTCAGCTCAGCTCGTCGGTAAACAATACCGAGCAAAATTTTAGCTCGTCGCGTCAAGAGCAATCTTTCAGAGACAAAATAATCAAATTTAACTCGGAGAATTTGGCTCACGCCGACCCAAAAACAGCCGAATTTTCGTCATCAAACTCAAATTTTAATTCGAGCTTGCCGCCACCGGACCAAGACGCGGCCTACAACGCCGAATGGCGACTCATGTTCGGCCTGGAGGAGCCCAAGCCGCTCAGACACAAAAGCTCGTTCAAAAATACATCGCACAGCGACATTGTTTCGTCGACTGCGCAGTCCAGACGCCGCGCCGTCTCCTTCAATTTTCTCAGTGCAGCCAACTGCGCCAAAAAACAATTCAACTGCAACTACGAGCTGGAAAAGTACGTGGACAGAATGAAGTGTTTGCTCCACGACCAAATGAGCAGGAGAAAAAAGTGCCAAGAGTTCAGGGACACAGTCAACAAATCGGTCTGTTCAAATCTGATCTCGCTGAGTAAAGTGGCCGGCAAATGGAAGCCCAAGGGCACTTTGATCCTCAATTCCAACGAGCATACCAAGTGCGTGAACAAGATAGTGCGGAGTGGGGACGCGGACTTTTTTGCGACATGCTCGAGCGCCGAACAGTGCGTCAAAGTTTGGTCGGTGGAAAATGTGCTCGAGTCCAGGACTGGCCTGTACAGATCACTGCTCACACTAGACAGCAAGCTGGACGCCAAATTCCGGCCCATAAGCTCCACCTTCTACGCCAAAAACTCGCTGGCCATCCTAAGCGAGGACTTCAAGCTTTACTTCGTCGACTTTAACCGATCTCAGAGTGTTGAGTGCAAAATTTTGTCCAACGAAAAGCTGCTGCGGTCGAGCGCCTGCAAATCGAGCTCGTCCAGCACCAAATACAGCGCCATAAACTCGTACTACTTGAGCAGAGCCTGCCAAACCATAGGCGCCAAGTGCAGCGCCAACAGCTGCTATTGTGCGGCCAATTTTCCCATTGAGCTGATGCACATCGACGAGACCAGTCCGTCGTGGCCAGCGGCCGCTCCCAATGCCACCGAGTATTTTCACGCGGCCAAAAACTCGCCAGTCAAAGGCCTGCTGTGCTACTCGACGAGCAGCGGCGGCTTCAGCTGCGTTGACATGCGGTGCAAAGCCAAGGCGTTTGAGGTGAAGCGCGATCTCAAGCGAGGCTTCGTCACCAGCATGATGACAGACCCGTGGTTCACTTGGATCGCCATGGGCACTTCCACTGGCAACATAGAAGTGTTCGACTTTCGTTTCATGCTGCCAGTGGTAAACTTTGAGCACAGATCGAAGGCCAGCGTGGTCAAAATGTGCAATAGTCCGGTGTCGGCGAGAAAAATTGTGGCCTCGTACCAAGCGAACAATGAGCTGTGTGTGTGGAACATGGATGGCAAAGCGGAGCCAGAGCTGGTCTTCTGGGGCGTTCAGTCGGTGCCGCCGCTGTGCCAGAACAAAATGAGCAATTCTTACATTAGTGGCCTGGTGGGTGTCAGCTGTGGGGACGAGAGCGGCACAAACGGTCTGTTGTGCGCCAGCACGGACATGAAGCTCAGGTATTTGGATCTAGTCGAGCCGCACCGCAACTCCAGCATAGTTTCGTCGGCATTTAATTTTCAGTCAAAAGGGTGCGGTGAAAATTCAGCGCGGACCAACTTGGCGTCTAGTGTGCTCGCGCCAAACGTGGTCTATGAGACCAGACAGATCGAGGGAAACAAAGTCTTGGTCGAATTGGACCAGCAGTTTTCGAACAATTCGAGTAGCTCTCCGACCAGTTATTCGTCGGCTGCTTTTACTTACCAAAGTCGCTTTACGCACCACCAAGATGCCATCACTGACTTGTCTGTTTGCTATAATCCTTTGAGAAATAAAAATCAACCGCTTGTCATTACGGCGGCAAGAGATGGTACCTTGAAGATTTGGCGATAATGTGGCGTGTGAATTTTTTATTTTTTATTTTTTTTTTGTCTTATTTTATTGAGATTATTTTATTTTGTATATTGTTTGAATAAATATTTTGCCATGGGTTTGTATTG